>PYWC01000014.1:1792014-1813641 GCA_003182015.1 Tuber magnatum
GGGGGGGGGTGGACTAGGTTTGTCTGATTCATTGTGCTGATTTGACTCGGTCATGGAAATCGGTATTGGACTCTTACCTTCACGGCGTATTACAAAGCCTACTCTTACCTAAAAAAAAGTGTCTTTCATAGTACTGTACTAAATGGTATCACGTCATTTCTCAACCTTTCAATCGGTCAGTCGGTTTCTCAATCATCCCTTGTATTATGCGAATAGGTCCCATCTAGTACCGTACAGTATATCCCAAACTGGAAGTGCGGTACGTCGTAGAAAAAAAAGCTCCCCTCACGCCAGAAGAATTCTCCGAAAAGAATGACCCGGAGGCCGGGATCACCGCTAGGGACCACACCTGTTATTGGGGAGAAATCGGTGACTGTCCCTTCGTTTGTATCGAGGGAGCCACGGTTGAAGCCGCCTTTTTTTCATATCATACCTGAAAGGATAATAACGCTGCCTATCAAAGTAAGGACCTGCAGCGGATCCCCTGGGTCAGAAACGCTTATTGGCAGGGTCACGGCCGGAGGACTCCAGCTAAAGTTACACCCCTTCAAGCCGGGTATCCGTCTAGCTCTCGAGCTGGAATTCAGTGAAATTCGGCATGCGAACCAAGTGATGGTAACTCGCAGTGTGGGGAAACCTTAAACGATACGCTACTCCGCTATATCAACCCTGGCTTCATCAGAGCTCAAAGTTCTCGGGTGTCTCAGTTTTGGCGATAGTGTGACCGGGTCCTTTTGATGAGGCAGCAGGAAGGGTGGGATGGGGGAAGGAGAAGAGAGTATTCTATGCTCGGCCTTCTTTTCCTTTTTTCTCCCCCGCGGTTGGTCATACTATCTCCAGGTTGTTTTGGAAAGTTCCGTAAAGAAGCAACATATGGCTTGACCTTGACCTATGATGTTCTCTTCTCCGCTTACTGTGCTTTTTTTTTTTTTGCAGTCATAGCTTGCTTCTGCAGATGGACTAACTCTACTTTCAGTACATTATCGCGCGATGAGGGAGCCGTGCTCACAGGGCGCAGAGAGCAGACTCGCTCAATTCCCCTCGCACATCGCTACGATGCCTCACGATCATAAAACCCTCTGCGGAGAGAATGGTTCATCGGATAATATTCTGCGACGGTGCGGTACAGTACGGTGCACGCCGGTGGGCAAATGAAGGGCGTGTGCTCGCGAAAGCACGTTATCCTCGTACGAGTGAGTTACTTGCTACCGCCGAGACCGGATCGGATCTGATTGGCGGATGGGCGGGAGGGCTGGAAGGAAACGGCATGTGATGCACTTCGGTACCGTCGAGATAAGCTTTGGGAGGGATGGGGAGAATTGCCCGTTTGGCCGCGCTTGGCGAGGCATGGAAAGCCTTGGGGATTCACATGCGTTGGTTGCTCTTGCCTTTGCTGGCGATTGCGGGGTTTGTGTGGAAAAGGAGGAAAAAAAAAAAAAAAAAAGAGGGAGTTCTGTGCGGGTATAGTCGGGCATTGGTGATGTTAACTCGTGGAGTGCTGTATCCGTCGCGGGACAGGTAATAAGTATATCGGGTAGGGTATTGCATTTTGCATTGCATTGCATTCCTCGCTGTGCTATGAGTTACTGGGGGATGAATTGTGGATCATGCGGACCCCGAGTTACTTGCGTGCAGTGCAGCACAGTACATATGGGAGAGGCAGCTCGGACGTTCGCGCTTCATCACCATCGGGTACCAGATCGATCCGTCCATTCCCGTGATGGTCTGGAGAAAAGGGGATGTATGTCTGTTTGTGCCGCATGGGTGAGTCCTAATCGAGAAGGATGAACTATTTATCGGCCCACACGACACCCCTTTTGGGAAAGAGCTGCTGGGCATTATGACCGTAAGACTGCCATGGGGCTCATCGAGAACGTTTCGATACTTACCACTTCCCAGTAACTTTATTTCGCTGGCGGTCAATTTCCCCGATTGGACATTTTCCCAGCCGCCTTGGCTGGGGGTCGTTCAAATCTATCTGGTTATCAACCCCAATCCGGGCGTCAATAGAAACCTCTTGTGCTTCTTGCTCCTTCCTTCCCTATCCGCTTCCACCTCCCACTTCTGTATCCGCCGATGAGCATCCACAGGAGAATTGTCCCGTCAAGAGTCATGGTAGATATTGAAAACTTGCGAATTGGGAGTCTAGCAGATATGGGGTGTGAGGATGTCTGAGGGGGGGAATGATTGAAAAGCATAGTGCGCTTCTTGAAAAGTGGATATCCTGGAGGCGATCATTATCCCCTCCAAATATATTAACCTGCGAGGCTCTTCCTGGTACAGTACTATCGCGACCGACTGGACATTAACATAGATCGGGTTATGGAAGAGTAGTTGAAGTTCTTATGCGCTGATCAGAGGGACGGAAGCGAGGGGAAGTGAGAGACCGAATTCAACTTTATCATTCCCCTATCGAAACATCTAAACAGTGTGCCCGGTCAAAAAAGAGTGTTCGTCCAATGAAGACGTAGGGGCAGGGGGGGTGACGGAATATCGATACGTTTCTCCCGGGGGATACCGTTGTTCCTGGGCTCAATGTGTTCCATAACTCCCTCTGAGAGCGGGTATTTCGGATACCCCGTAAACTCCTCCGCACCCCCGCCCTTCTTGGTCCGTCCGATTGTCCATGGCCATACCCAGAGACCGAGTATAAGTGAAATCATGTCCCCCAAAATGTCCCACTCACAAGGCTGGTCATCGACATTGGGTTCATTCGCCATGAGCCATATGACAAATTTTCCTCTCGGCTTCCACAATAGACGGGGAATACTCGCGAAGATTTCTTGTGGGCCCCTTAGAGGTATCGTAGGTTTTTGGAGCAGTGAGTGATGGTCTATGACCCTTATTCTTGCATGTTCGTTGTACTATATAGTGCTTCTCGGATTGTTTTCCTTTTTTCCCTTTTTTTTTTCTTTTCTGAGAAAGGTGCCCAGGGTTGCACCTGCTTGGCGTGCGCTGTTGGTCGGGGGGAACGTGCTGTGCTTGGGTTTTATGGTTTCTGGTTCAGAGGTGCTTGTCCGTTCTCGCTACCGAAGCGGTGGGTGGTTCCTATAGTCTACCATATGTCGGGTACGGTTCGACGGCTGCTACTGGTGAGATAGGATGGCAACGTATAATGCTTCACTGGAACCCCTACTCGTTGTGGGAGATGCCCCGTTTTGCCCCTCCTGGCGGGGAGAATTAACGTGCTGCATGGGTTGTCTNCCAATCCCCTACTCCCTCTACCACGGACTAATTGCGATAGGGGGCACATGCATAATAGCCAAAAACAGCCTCTAAAATCTCCGCCGAAAGAGCATGAATACGGTTGGCTGGCATCCTCCTTCTGCCTTTGGAATCTATGCCACGAGTATCCGATCCGTTCGCTGGAGATTCTACAAACACTTCTACCTGATCTACATAAGCGTGTTCGGGTTCTTATGAGTAGGTATGGGGTTGCACAAGCTAAAGAAATTCGCCATCATACCTCGGTAGTAAAGATAAGGTTACTCCGGCATCAGGACCTGATAGCTTCAACAATGTTGTAGCCATAAACTCACTTCCCAGCCTCGACATAAAGGTATCATAGTTTTCAAGTATGATAGATGACACATTGCTAACCGGCCCCTACGCATTCACCCCAATCCGGGTATATTGAAGTTCCAGTCCAACACTTGATCATGCCCCGCCGACAACGTCGAGTTCGTGCTCCGCTAGTAGAGGGGGTTCCTACAGGACGTGAATGAATTCGCGCTGAAGGATGTAGGTTGAGAGTTTGCGCCCAAATCGACGTGCCGGTTTTTCAAAGGGATGGATCGCAGGGTGCTATTTGAAAGTGGTAGCAGTGCTGCGTTTACACTCCCCATTTCCGTGTATAATATATGGTGAAGAACGTAGGGGGGGTCGCCCCCCCCCCGCTCCCGCGAGGGACGAAACAATCGCTAAGGGAATGGTGGAGTAGGGGACATATCCTGGTATATCCGAGGAATAGCGGGGCTTCTCGCAGGACCCATAAGTTCGATTGAGCATATAGGTGATTATCAAATCCCCTGACCGCACATTCGTGCCATGCAATCTATCGGGAGGGGTAGTAAGGATGGGAAACGACATTTGGTGATTCCCGTATGGTACGTTGAGGAATCCTTCCTTTCTCCTCATCCCTGCCCATTGGATGTTCTCCAAAATCAGCGCTGGGAAAAGCCCCGACATCGAGATCGCCAGGGCAGAGGGTATTGCATTGAGGGGCCGGGTGTTTGTTGCCTTGTGGGCAGTTTTGGCAATGGCAGTGTGTTTTGGATGAGGTGCATGGACGGTCACTCGGTGGTTGTGGTTTTTGGGTTGTTGCGATGGTGGTCTGGACGGCTGTGATACAGGTATCATACAAGTGGTTACCTGTGTGCGAACAGCGCAGGGGTATTATGTTGTTGTTCTTTTCCAGTCTATTCACATGGGAGGCTTCCCGAGTGAGTTGGAACGGAATAGTGGTACTTGGTATGTCGATCCCGACTGAACTTTGGTTTGAACTTATTTAGGTCCTGTTTGGCATGTCCGCGATATTTCTCATGGCCAAAGGCTGCAAAAAAACATATCATACATGTTAAAAAGAAGTATAATCACGTTTTTTTTTTGAAATATGAGTGTTCGGTATGGACATGGTACTTTTAGTCAGGGCTTGTCTTCAACTTTGGAAGCATCATACGAGAGCATCCAATAGCCTAATCTTATGATATAAAAAAGTTCTCGGAAAGAATCTGCTGAAGCCATTTTCTCAGGAAATTTTCAATCATTATCTGCACGGTTTCGTATTTTGCTGACTTCCTTGTTATTTTTAATTTTTATTTCATGTATTTTTTATTTTGCTGCTCTCCGCACTGTCTATTGCCCCCCCTCCTTTTTTTTATGCCCATTTTCAACCGCCATGGTATGTATACGTTAGGTCAAGGCTATCTAGACATAGGAAAACTCCGATGTCCCACGTTAGACTTCAGTATATTGGGAGTCTGGCCCTAGTTTTGTATCGAAAATCAATCAATCGCTCTTCTTTTTATTCCTCGCATCTTGGTACAGGATTCTTTTTGCTCCAGTGTAGTACCATACTGCCCTTGAAGGAACGAGGTGCATATCTGGATCATCTCATGGGATCGCTACCCTATATGCCGGACACCTGACGTTACGCTTTCATTCTTCCTTGTTGGGAGGGGACTCCCACAGTCTATGATACCGAAAGGGCGGCAACCCGGGAAAGGAGGTTGGAATGGCAGGCAAGGAAGAAAGGGAAGTTACTTCCAAAACGCCCTAACGTGCGAAAGATCCACGGTGAGCGAACACCGACGCTTGAGTTCTCCGGGTTCTATGATAACTGTCGAGAGGTGAGTTCTGACTATCAGGTGGGATATCTGTTCAGATCTTTTCCTCCTGCCCTAACCTAGCCCGCCCGGCAGCAATGGACATTTCTAGAAAAGGCGGGCGAAATGTAGGAAAGAAAGAAAGAAAGAAAGAAAGAAAAACAAAAGCGAGGAGGGAAAAAAACAGAATCAGCAGATGTCTCTGACTTGCTCGGAGATTCGGGAGAGGGCTTCCTGGGGAATCTCCTATTGTGAAGGGTTGAGGCCTGGGAAAGACGTCTCTGACCAACCGCAAAAGGAAGCAAGAAAATAATTTCCGCCCCCTTAGGATCTAGAGGAGCCCATTCTAGTTTTATTTGCACTGTAGTTTTTTTTATGCGCTTTGGGAGTTATTCTCGTGCTTTTCGGCAACTTGTCAAGTTCGGGATGGTGACAGAGTATCACGAAGTACCACTCGAAGGAGAAAAGTGGGTGAACTGTAAATTAGCAATCACGTATGCGGTAGAGGCGGGACCGCTCCGCCACGATACCTTGCTTATACGTTTTTTGCTGCACCATACTTTTGAACTTTTGAGCTGCTGCAGGATGCCTCATGGCTGGATCGGGCGGAGAGGTGTCCAATCCTGTTTGCGCAATCGTAATCCCCTAGACATGACAAAATTCCTTCGCTGGGAAATCGTCAGGGATACTGAAGTGATTGATACCTGCTATCGCTTTCTAGGCCGTCACCTGGGACGTATCACCGGAGCGGGAGGGGGGGCTTGAAGTCAGGAGGTGATAAATCGGTTACTGTGCATTTGAGGAAGTTGTGGTTGCAAAAAATGGCAAGTATTCGTTGCTTTGCCGAGACGTAGATGGTGTATTGAGGAAAAGGTGGAGGGTTGGGGACCGGACGCCTTAGCTAGAGCTTGGAATACTTCCGGATGTAAAATTGATCATTGTCATGGAAGCTTGCTTGCATAGTGATAGGGTTGACAAAAGAAAAAACACTTTTTCTGTTCCTTTCATTCTCTTTTTTCCCCCCTTTTACCTTGTAAGATAACGTATATTGGTTTACAATGATCAGAGAGTGTGTGATGATAGACAGAGTTGCTCGATCCCTAGGAGAAGACGTAGTAATGAAAAAGGAAAATTGTTTTTCAATCAATTTTGGAATAGACGCCATTGGGCAGAAATTGAAGAAAGAAAAGTGCAGCGTGTTAGTTTTATTTTTAATATCAAGTGACAAACTTTTGTGTCGGACCTTATACCCTCGCGAACAAGATTTCTACCTCTCGCACCTCCCGGAGCGAACAATCTCCACCCCCGCTCACCAACACCCAGCTCTCCCCCTCACTCCCCCTCTCAATTCTCACCCCACAGATACTCCCAAATCTTCCCAACCCAACCCATCTCCCGTGCGATCTCCCCAACGTTGATCCACCCCAACACACAAAACTTTCTCTCCTGCTCCTCTCTATCCATGACCCTCTCCGTCCATCCCAGCCATCCCCTCTTCAATCTCCCCGCTCCGTGCACACTCCTGGCGCACTTCGGACAGGCGAAGTAGATCTGTCCGGAGGCGTCGATGTCGGTATGGTGCGCGAGCAAGTGGCGCATGCAGCGCTTGCAACAGGCGTGCGGGCACTCCCGGAATTGGTAACGAATGCGGTGGAAGCGGTGACTGCAGAAGAGGCAGAGGGTTGATTGGTGGTATATTTCTAGCGGAGAGGGGGTGCGGTCCCGGAGGGTGGGAGGGATAGGTGATAAGGACATTTTTTTATTTTTATCTTTGCTCAAAGATTGATTGGTAGTATTGTCTCTCCCGTTTTTTCTTTTCCTTTCTTTTCGTGTTTTGGGTCGTGCCAGCGCTCGTGGCGGTGGTGTTGATTGCGAGGGAAAAGCTTTGTCGGAAGGATGGAGCGGAAGTTTTCGTAAAGATTTCCATTACCGGTGGCTGGTTAAGTGAGATGGGCTTGAGGGAAGAATTTCTAGATTTGTGGACTCTATCGGAAATATTTCGGGTCATTGGCTTAGGGTTCTAGGGAAGGCTGGTGGGAAAAAGAAACCCCCTATTTTCTATCGAACGAGCCCGTTCCAGCACATTCGTCTGAATATAGAAAGCGGGCGGGCCTGGATACTAAATGGCCAACGCTGTAGGGGCCTATTTAGTATTTGCTTGAGGCTTGTTGCTCTCAATTACATATACCCGCGTCCCGAGTTTATTCATGCAGGTTTCGAGTGAGAGTCGGTGGTGTAGGTGGTAATGTGGCTTGAAAGTTGGAGGAAGAGGAAGTGCCCCTTGGGATTGGGGACAATTTCTTGTATCATAGCCTTTTCAAGTTGTCTATGATAAATTCATAACTCTACTTGCCTAGCGGGGGTGGGGGGGGCATAGGGTTTAGGCTTCTTACTTTGTGGGAGTTTTGCTTAACTTGACTGCTCTATCATACTATGTATGATATTATAGTAGGTCGTCCCCTAGACATCACATCACAACGAAATCGCTTTAATGATGATCCTTCCGCTTTGAGCGCTTATTTTGAGCTCCTCAGAGTTCCCGCAATTGTGGCACCGGGAGTAGCTAGACTGCCTTGTACCATACCTGACAATGTTTTGTTTAGGGAGGCGTGTTGGAATGTCAAAAATGCAGTCTAGGCTATGGGATATGCAGAGAATTGCTAGGACTCGTGCCATGATATTGCGCGACAATATTTTTAATAAAGCGGGATTCTGAGCAGCCTATTTATAAGACTAGTAAGCAGCTCAGCTCCCGACATCATCCACCCCCTAACGGCATACTCCGGATGTGGTCCTTGGATGGTATCATCAACACTAGAGTTGGGTTACCGTTCATCATACTGTGCTAAGTTAGTTACAATTTTGGAAAATTCGGCACTATCATTACGCCTGGGGATACACCCACTGACTCCGTTGGTGAAATTCGTTGGAGAGTCTGGGGTCACGAAATACTTTTTCAGTTTGTCTTCGCTTCGCTTGGCTGGGCGATGCCATTGATTCATCACCAGGGCGGCGAAGAAAACCCAAATGCTCTTCTGATGTAACAATGTGACCTGAAGTGTATTGTGGTGGTGGTGAGCATGGTAGGTTGGTACACGGTAGTTTGTTCGGAAACGGCTTGTTTAGTAGTAGAGAAGCGAGAGAAAGGCGGGACTATGGGTTGGCTGTTTGTGAAAACGAGATAGGGGAGCCCTTCCGAGCTAGTCATCCAAACACTTTCCTGGACGCCGTCGTTAACGAAACACTGAACGAGGGCAATACGAACTATTGAACCAAGGGCCAAGAAGAACAAGAATGTCCATAACGTCCGCCAGCTCTAGTCGGCTAGGATCTCAACTAGCCGCGGGATAAGTATTTAGATCGAGTATTTGGCGATGCGGAGAAATCCCCCTACCAACCTAAGATGACTCCAACTCCCGAGTGATATTATGTGAGTATTTGAATGCCAAGAGGTACAGTACTGTACTGGAGTTAGTAGGCGGGGGCATGAGCGGGGCGATTTCGGTTTTTACTGGCTAGAATTTTATGGGTGTAAAGTGACGAAGGGCCAATCTTGGCTCTGTAATTGAAGGCGGAAAAATTCAGTCGAACCCCCACCTCCGCCGCAGTGGCTCCGAAATATATGATAAGATTCATGCATGAGGATCTCGATATCCATCCCCGGAAGTCTGCAAAACTCCTCTGCGAATACAGTCCAGTAGTGGAACGATATGGGAACCTTGTGCATGGTAAAGGGTGTCAGGTTGAAAAGACTCAAGGCATTTCCTCATTGAGCGGCTGTTTGTCATGAGGCTGTTGGGATCTCGGATCGTTGATTGCGTAGATCTTGGACGTAAATATCGTTGGTCGGGAAGAGCACGGGTGAAAACTCGCAAAGCTCGGCCGGGTTTGGCCTCAATTGGATCCGCCGCGCTTCAGGAGCCTGAATACCGGTTATTCCCAAAATGCAGTTGTGGGTAGCCGGGAACTCGGCGGTTGGTAGGATACAGGTCTCTTTTTTGCTGCAATCAATTGTGAATTAGGCCGTGCGCAAGCAAGAGAAGTTCAAGGTGTCGGAATCCTCGCGCCAAGTGTCTGAATTTATGTGGGCGCTCACGGGGAGAGTCACTTATTCTGGGGATTCCGATTTTCACAAGCGAACCATAATGCGAGAGAGGTCCGATTCGGCTAAAATTTGGCTACTGTGAGGTCTCTACCACTGCCTAACCTTGAGCTGATATATATAGTCGGTTAAGGTGGGGATGGGTTGGTCCCTCGGCTACGAAAATTGCCGTTTTTGGGAGAAGGTGGGCAAGTGATGGTGGCTTTTGTCAGGGCACTTGTAATTAATTACTGGGCTGTTTGGCGGACATGAACTGCAATTTATGATTTGAAAGTTTGGAAAATAGGGTATACGATTGGTTGCTGAGGAAAGTGTTCCGAGTGCAACTATTTAATTATTTGATGATTAATTTTTGAGTCGAATTTATGCAATCCATTTTCCTAAATCCTTATACTTGCTTTTAGGCCTATGATGGTTGATGTTTTTATTTTATTTTACAAAACGGTACTATTTGGCGCGAGGTATCATAGCTGGAGACCATGGTTCGCAAATTCTCTTCAGACATGGTTTGTGGTCGACAAGACTTTTGCACCAAACAGCCCCCAGGTGGTTCTCTATAACTGGTGCTACCGGCGGTGACGTGAAGAGCACGAGCAAACCCACTCACCAGCCCTCCCTTGAATATATGAGCCCTCGTGTACCTTTGCCAGCTTCCCCGGGTGTTCAAAATTACATTATCCTATTCCTGTACGGTGGTGTGACTGTGTCAGTCATGTGACACAGTCACATGACCTATTGTTATGCTAGAAGATTCTAGCAGGTTCTATAGGTTTCCTTGGTATGAGTCAGTGTTTGTGTAACCATAGAAGGGTATAAATAGGGGTGTATTTTTCCTTTCAGTTAGAAGAGCACGCAGGCTTGGATTAATCTATGAGTCTTAAAGATATATCTTGTTCACTATGTCTTCTCCACTATCACAAGTGCAAGTGACTTAGATACAAATATTCTCAGGTTATGAGCCCGGGTTTGTGAGATCTTCTGCAAACATGAACATCATATACCACAAGGCCATAAGCGCACTCCTAAGTGAGCGTATACCATTCATCCTCCCCTCAAACACCTCCCTCAACAAAACCAACCTGGCCAGCCAGTACTTTGATGCCCTAGACTGGTGAACGTGCCCTCACTGCAACAAAATACATCTTCTTTCACCTGACCATCTTCTCTCTTCCTGCTGTGAAAAATACTACAACGAGCTACGCCGTGATGTAATCAGAAACCTAAGTGAGATAAACAGTTGGCAATTTTATTCACAAAGAAACTGACCACTTCCATAAAACAGATGATTGGAAACAACGGTAATCGGATCTGTACTATGATAAAGCAATATGTCAAACGATACCAAAACTGTCTTCAAGCTGTCCATAACCGACTACCCAAAACTATAAAGACAAGAGAACTACCAGACCTGGGCGCAAGCCTGGCTGGTTGTCTTCAAAGTTCTCGGATTATCAGAGGTAGTACTCGGAATGGAAAAGAAGCCTGAAATCCTGATGATCGGAGCATCCGATAATGCTGCGAAAGTTACTATGTGGAAGAAAAAGGACACTAAAGCCAGATTCTACCTCTACCAAGCAGTAGACTCCATCTACCATGCCGATATCTCTGCCAAAAGTTCAGCAGCAGAAGTCTAGCAAGCGTTCAAAGACTGATTTGGCAAAGAAACTCCTACTACCAACATGATGCTACTTGAGGCCATCTGGAAAATCAAACTTGTCTTCACCCAATCCATCTCCGACCATGCCACCAAATTTGAAACTGCATGGAACTGCCTTGCTCAACGATGTTCATCCACTGATGATGAAACAAGCAACGAATTCCGAACTATGATACAAGCATGGACACAAGCAGAAGAAGTCAAGGGTACCGTCTTCATGCTATCTATCAATAAATTACACTCTGATCTATGTGATGTCTTGTCAGCAAGAAAGACAACCAGATACGTCGACGTGTGGGATTACTTTCTAAGTAGAGCAGCAGAAAAAGGAGAAGGTAAAGAGGAGCAAAAGGTACTATCGGTACCTTACAAGAACAAGAAACAGATGCATTGCACATGGTGTACAGCAAGAGGTGGAAAAAGTGATACCCACAATACTAACAAATGTCGAGGTCTTTCAAGGGAAAAAGCCACAAAGAAGAAATGAGACAACAAGCCAAACACTATAGCTGTTACCAATGCTACAGTCACGGTTCTTATGGTGAAAGCCAGGGAACCTCCTACACCAGAGGACGAGGTTGTCTGCAGTACAACAACCGGGGAAGTCTTAACGGAATGGTTATGTGATTCTGGGGCATCGAACCACATTTCACCCAATTCAGGTGACCTCCAAAGTCTTACACCTTCCTCTGAAAAGATAGTAATAGCAGATGGTAGAATTCATCAGGCAACTGCATCCGGAGATGCTTACCTCTATGTGTGCCTGTTGGATGGACCTAAACATACAGTCATCCTCAAATGAGCACTGTATCTACCCACGTTTCGATACTCATTGGTATCTGAATCCCGAGTGGACGATGTTGGAGTAAAGGTTATGGTAGATAAAGGAAAGAGGATGTTTAAGAAGGAAAGGGGGATTTTCATAGTTGCGAACAAGAAAAGTGGGTTGTGGTATGTTAGGATAAGTAATGAGAAGTCTTTTGTTTCTGTTTACAAAGAATGGCACAAAGCCCTTGGACATCCAAGTGTAATTAAGGATTGTTACAAGGATGCTACCCCTATCGCTCCTCCATCAGACTTTCACTGTATAACATGCAATTGGAACAAAACTACACATGTAAAACCAAAGTCAAAGGACATTGAAACCAAGTCAGCTTTTGACAAAGTCCACTCTGATCTTAGTGGTCAAATGTTCACATACACGCTGGGAAAGAATCTCTACTACATGACATTTATAGATGATTATACCAGGTATTGTTGGATTTACCTACTAAAGACAAAGGATGGAGCAGAAATTGCTATAAGACACTTTGGGGAAATGGTACATACTCAATTCGGTATATGAGTCAAGCGATTACATAGTGACCAAGGAACCGAATACCTTAACCAGAAAGTGTCTGAATTCTTAAACACAAAAGGAGTCATCCACACTACATTACCAACCTACAACACCGAATCAAACAGGGTTGCAGAAAGGCTGAATCGTACCCTCACAACAATGGTACGACGTATGATACCACCTGAACAAAAATCATTGTGGGGTAAAGCCTATTCCATAGCGGCTTATCTCTACAATCGTTGGTGGTATTTATTAATAAAAACAACACCTTTCAAGCAACTATATAAAACGAAACCCATGATTAGTCATCTCCATCCTTGGTTTGCCAATGTCATGGTACATATCCCAGCTGAGAAGCAAGGAAAGTTTGACCAGATAGCAGAAGAAGGTCACCTAGTTGGCTACACTTCTAGTCCGACGATTTACTGTGTTTACATACCTAAATGGCATACTGTGATTGAAGCAAGGGATGTGAAATTTGGAAAAACAAAAAGAGTATTGTTTGAATATCTTCAACAAACAATAGAAAGAGAAGAGCAGGAAAAGTCAGATCAATCCAGTGAATCGGAACATACCGATGAGGATGGGACATCTACTCGGTCAAGACCGACAACACCAGTACCATCTCAGAATACCGCTATGCCCGGCGAATTCCAGTGAACACCAATTCCTCTTCCAGATACCACCTTCTCAGCACCTCCAGAACCCCATCGTTCAACTGGTGAATGAACTCAGACCCAGAAAGCACCAGATGAGGACTGACTTCAAATAGAGAAGAAGATACAGTCTCTACAATGTCAGATAAAAGAAAACAAACAGGATTGTAAGCTGGAAGGCCTAACAGAGGATGAGATGCAGCTTCTCCAAGAAAGAAGAGAGGAAGTTGATGAACAACTTCGAAATAAAGAAGGGAATCTTCAAAGACATACAGTTGTTGGTCTCATGTATCACATACTAGACCCCAAGACGTATAGAGAGGCCATGGAATTGCAGGAGAGAGATGAATGGCAGAAAGCTATGAATGAAGAGATGAAGGTACTGAGAAAACGAGAAGTAGGAGTGGAAGTGGAAAAACCAAGTAGTAAAAAGGTATTAACAGGACGATGAGTTCATAAGGCCAAAGTTAAGAAGGATGGTACTATCGAATGTTGGAAAGCACGATACTGTGCAAAAGGTTTCAACCAAGCCCTATGCGAAATCTATGAAGAAGTTTATGCCCCAGTTGCTCAGTTAGAATCCCTGAGACTCCTGTTAGGAGTAGCTGTCAAACGTGGTTATAAGTTCTGACAAATCAACATTAAAAGTGCCTTCCTATATCGCAACATAGACATGGAAACCTACCTAGAGTTCCCAGAAGGGTATCGCAAACCAGGTAAGGTCTGAAAGCTAACGAAAGCCATCTACAGACTCATGCAATCCCCACAACTATGGTACCAATGACCAACCAAAACCCTTGAAACCATGAACCTTAAAGTTACTGACTTCAACCCATGTATTCTCATAGCAAAAAACCTCTTTTGTTGCATTTATGTTGATGATATACTAATAGCTGGAAAACCTGTACTAGTCGATACGTGTATTGACAAAATACAATCCCATTTTCAATGTACGGACTCTGGACAAGAATCACTACTGTTAGGCATGAAGAAAAAAATCTCAAAAGACAATCTCAAAGTCTACCAGGAACGGTATATTACTGAGATCCTTGAACGATTTGACCTAAAGGAAGCCAAACCAGTTGCCACTCCTATCGCAGTCCATACTACACTTATGAAAGCAAAGGATGATGATCAACTATGCGATCAATGACACTACTAGTCCATTATTGGATTGCTGATGTACTCCGCTATTGCTACAAGACCTGACAATTCACATGCCACTGCTTTCCTCAGCCAATTCTTCTCAAAGTCTACCACCACACATCTTACCACTGCTAAAAGGGTTCTAAGGTATCTAAAAGGAACCAAGACCAAGGGATTATGATACAACTGAGACAACAAGGAATGGCCATTGAAGATCTTTAGTGATGCTTCATTCGCCTCAAATCTCAAAGACAGAAAATCGTTTACTGGTCTGATCGTACAAGTTTACAGAAGTACCGTAATATGGCGATTGAAGAAACAAAAACTGTAGCAACATCTACAACAGAAGCCGAATACGTCGCACTTGCATTCACTGCTTGACAAAGGGTCTGGCTAAGCTGAGGGATGTCACATATGGGAATTGAGACTGTGTCAATCCTATATTGTGACAACATAGCAGCCATTAAGCTTACCAAGAATGCAGGCATTTTCAACTGAATGAAACATATCGATGTTCAGTACCACTACACTAGAGAGCTATGGGAAGCGGGGAAGTTAGATGTGATAGCAGTTGGAATGGAGGACAACTTGGTAGATATATGTACAAAGGGATTAGTTAAGGTGATGTTTGAAGGGTTTTCTAATAGGCTGGGAATGGAACTGTAGGGGAAGTGTTCAAAATTACGTTATCCTATTCCTGTACAGTGGTGTGACTGTGTCAGCCATGTGATACAGTCACATGACCTATTGTTATGCTAGGAGATTCTAGCAGGTTTTATAGATTTCCTTGGTATGAGTCAGTGTTTGTGTAACCATAGAAGGGTATAAATAGGGGTGTATTTTTCCTTTCAGTTAGAAGAGCATGCAAGCTTGGATTAATCTATGAGTCTTAAAGATATATCTTGTTCCCTACGTCTACTCCACTATCACAAGTGCGAGTGACTTAGATACAAATATTCTCACCGGGGCGATATTATTATTATTCTGAGGAAATGAGTGCATATGCATGTAGGGCCTATTGGCTGGGTGTAGAGGGGTGGTATTCGGATGGGGGAGTTAATCCGTGACCAGCGCCCGTTGGTCAAACTGCGGAGATGCTCTTTTCATGGGATTTCTTCGCTTTGCGGTCAATGGGCCCGGCTGCATATCGGAAACGGCCACCCATTGAGAGTGTTCATGGGCCAGCCCTGCTATCCGAGAATGGACACCGGTTTTCACTCATTATTATATTATCTGGTATATCATCTCCGAGTGCGTTTCTATGACGCAACTCAGAAATTCAGTTGGGGGGGGGCCTGCAGAGCGATTTTTCTGGTTGAAGGATAAACGGGTATGTATGGGAACTCCCTTCTATAGGGTAGCATATACTAGGGACTCCTCGAGTAAAGAATGTTTGCTTCTAGGCTGCGAGTACGTGTATGCGTCTGTTATTAGATAGAGCCTTGCATCGTCTTTACTGGCTGTGCGTGCTGTACAGTACTGGGTTACACAAACTTTGCGTGTGTCTGTCAGGCATGGAACTCCTGACCCAAGAGTGAAGGATCCTCACTAAAAGGAGCGGCAATATAGTCACGGACTCTTGCGCTGTAGGAGCACACGGGTGATGGAGGAGTGAGAGCGAGGTTTTTTCAACGAATCGATAAAAAAACGACATCGGGCAATCTCTACTTCCACCCTGGCAGGTCACGAGGATAGGAAACGCGGAGGATCTTGGAGAGACGGTATTGGCGCTTGCTGAATTCGAAATTGCTTCCGATCGTGGGCATATCTCGTTGTGTTTTTTTTTTCCCCCGGGCGGTCCTGATTTCAACGCTCTTATCATTTTCTTCCCTACGATTTCCCGCGATCCCCTTCGCACTCTTATACGACAGTATGTTTTGGCAGAATTTCAACCCGTGAAGGTTTCCTGCTAGCTGATTCACTAGACCACTTTATCTCTCGCAAAACAATTTCTGGAGAGTTATCGTGGCTGTCGTATGGCAAAGACACCCTGGCGCTTCCCTGGTTCGACGACCTGGGTGAGGTGAAGCTGGAGCCCTGACCACTCCATTGAAAACTAGACTGCGCATTCTCTTCTCACGTTACAACAGCGCAATCGCACCTGCGGGTATAAACCTTTGGACTTATTTCTTCTACCCTATCTCACCGCAAAGCGAGTCCACTGTATCACTAGAATGCCCATACAAATAACCACTCAGTCTTCTAAGAAGTCTATTCCCTGTCTGGATTAACTGTTCCCTCAAATTTCCTCCGATTGCCGAACTTTACTATTACACTATCCACTTCGTTCCCCAAATAAGTCCTAATATCCAAACAGTCGGCTCAGCTTACGGGAGGTCCCATGCCACCCGGAGAAGGCTTTGCCCCACCCCCCTCTCGAACTAGCGTTTCAGTACCAGTTACCCAAGAACCGTTTTCTGGCGCACAACCGCCGAAGATGGACATGCCGGCACCCATCAACCCACTGGCTCCTGGACAAATTGCAATAAATCTTTCAACCAATCCTGTAAACTCACCGAGATCACCCCCGAGGTCGGGTGGGCAGCCCTCCGCAATGCCGGCCGACGCTGCGCCGGGCGAGGAAATTTTGATAGCGGTCATGGGAGTTACAGGTAAAATCCAAATCGTTCAAAATTTATTATATACTCAAGATTTGCAGGTGCTGGTAAAAGTTACTTTATCAGGGAAGTCACTGGTAACTCGGATGTCAAAGTGAGCAGTGGGCTTCACTCTTGTAAGATATTCCCGGGGGCTGAAGGCAAACTCATCTGCTGACACTAGGAAGGCACCGGCCAGGTCGAATCTTACTCTTTTGAACACGCAGGGGCAACGGTTACCCTAGTCGATACTCCTGGCTTCAATGATACTGCTCGGAGCGATACCGAAGTGCTGACGGAGATCTGTGATTGGACCTCGGAAACCTTCAGGGAGAACCGGCTCCTCTCCGGCATTATCTACCTCCACAACGTTACTAATGTACGCATGGACGGTTCCTCCGTGAAGAACCTCAGGATGTTTCAGAAATTGTGCGGTCGTGGTGCTCTCAAGAACGTGTTTCTCACAACAACACAGTGGTCCAAGGTCACGGACCAGGCAGAAGGGGAGATTCGGGAGAGGGCTCTCTGCAAGGAACGCAATTTCTGGGGGCTCCTTATCGAGAGGGGCGCTACTCTTCAGAGATTTCATGGCACCAGAGAGTCCGGATTGAAGCTTATCGACCAGTTGATGCCGAAACAACCAGCAGCACTTGATATCCAGGACCAGATTGTCACACAAAAGAAGACCATAGTTGAGACTGATGCGGGGCAATGCATTAACGAGGAATTGATTGCACAAGAGGAGAAATATAAGAAAGAAATTGAATCTCTAGAAAGAGACTGTCAGGCAGCTATAAAAGAAAAGGATGAGGAAATGAAGGAGTTGCTGGCAGAGGAACGAGCAAAGGCTCAGGAGAAGCTTGAAAAAGCTGCAGCTGAGAAGAGACGGTTGGCAGAGATGCATGCTGAGGAGATGAGGAAGAGGGACTTTGAAAAGAAGAGAGATGAGGAGAGGAGGAAGGAGGAACAAAGAGTAGCCCAGGCAAAACTCGAAAAGGCCAAAGCTGAAAAGAGGAGGCAAGTAGAGTTGCACACGGAGGAGCTAAGGAGGCAACAGGAGAGGGAAGAGAGAAGGATAAAAGAGGAAAGGGAGAAGGCTGAAGCTACGGCGAATCGATTGGTAGCGGATCATGAAGCTCAGATGAGGGAGCATCAGGAGAGGGAAGCGAGGGCAAGAAGCGAGGAGCAAGAAAGAGCTGCAATTAACGCGAAGCAAATGGTAGAGCTTCACACAGCCCAGATGAGGGAGCAGCAAGAGAGAGAAGCGAGGATAAGGAGTGAGGAGCAAGCAAGGGCTGCGGCTGACCAAAGCCGGTTGCAATCTATGAATGAAAATCTGCTTAGGGAGATCGGGAGGAAGAAGCGCGGGATAGGCTTTAATATTGGCCCTTTTGGATTCGAGCTCGGGATCTAACGCTATATAGGAGGATCGCATTGCGGATATTTAGGGGCTCGGGAATGATGGGGACAGATTTTATAACGGGATGAAAGGAGGTGCTATCGGTAAAAGGAAACTCTGGATGTTTTCTCATATTCGAAGCGCTTGACTTTGGAGTTGAGGTGTCGCCGGAATGTTGATGATAGACCAGGTGTAGTGCAATCAGGGGCTGAAGGGAACTAGGGGGGTGGAGAGGGTATACTGGTTGGAGTGGAACATGTAGTGACCCCTTTTTTTTTTTTGAGACTTTTACCCTTTCTCCCTGTTATGTATATTGACACCCTCTCCTATTTTTTTTTACTTCGGAGACTTGTGGGAGCATCTTATTTTTATTCCTTACTTTGGCTCGGATAGGAATTTGATGGGGTAGGGTGGTGTCAATGTGGTGGGATTCAATATAAGGATATTGTTGTGGGTTCTTTTTTATTTATTTTATTTTATTTTGCTTGTTTTGTTTCGTGCGCACCTTCTACCCAAGTCGCAAAGGGGAATGACTGTTTAAATATCGTGATAACCAAAAGGGGTTGGGGGTTTGGCTTAGCGGTAATATTGGCTGGTCGATTTGGGGTTTGTTTACTCTCAAGTGTGCTATTGCAATGATTGGAGTTAACCTACGATGATTTTGGTACATAGTCTTCTTGAGCTCATTCGCTGGCTAGCGCAAGTACCATGCGTTGGATCTGAGATCTTTGCTGTCGTACCGTAGACACAAGGAACAGCCAATAGAAGCATCTATCCACCCATTTCACACCTTCTCATATTCTCGATCGTTATCCCTGCCTAGTGATGTGGTACTGTACAATACCTAGAAGTGCATCTGTTCCTGGGCGCCTTGTCTACTGCCGGCTAAGAGAAAACCGTCATAGATTCCTCCCTCCCCTTGCTGTAACTACCATGCCCTTTTCATTGTAGCATATTATGGGCCCTATCAGTGATCATTCCTCTGACGAGGTGAGTGAAATTCTTGGCCCCTTGTGGGATAGATAGAACTCGGGAGTGAAACTCGGCAATTGCAATAGGAGGATACGGCACCGTGGTAGGAGAGTAGTGGGTATCACGCTAGTGGCGGAAGGTTTCTGGCAAATGTGGAAAGTGAATATGGGAAAAAGCAAGTTTTTGTTTCTTTCCTCCGGCCGCTTGTGGGGAGTTTCCGGCGCAGTAGTTATTGGGCACGTGAAGTCATTGAAGAGATGAAAAGGTGTCGCAAGTTGGATAGGAGAAGTTGTAGTACGGACTGCACAACACTCACGCGGAACTGAACTGTTACGGTTTAGGCACTTCAGCCGGGGCAACTGCGGTCCGGCCCGGGCCTGACGCGTTCTGGGCGGAGCTGTGGGACGGATGGGATGATAAGCCCCTATTGTACAGGGTATCGGTGGTGATGCGGTGGATTACGGGACAGGAATGGTGGACACCCTCTGCGTGCGACGATTGCGGGAGCGGGTATGGTACACTAGTTGGTATTCCTGCTCCCGTAATATCAAATCCGCCCCGCACTGTTGGGATGGATTGTACGGCGGGTTCAGAACCCTTATAGACCTGGGGGTCGGGAGAGATTGTGTTGGGGCGGATAGTGGGGGGGGGGGGGATGCGAGACTGGAAGCCGCACTAATGCGGGATGTTGATCGCCATGAGCGTCAGTGAGCCTGTTGGTAGCGATTTTTGAATTTATGTTTGGGAGGAATGGTTGGGAGATGGGTCTGTCCATGGTAGTGATTTAATTTTTTGGTTATTGAGGAATAGCTAGTTTTGTGCCGGCTCGGCGATACTGGAATAATACATATGATTGAACTGAACTGCCAAAATATTACCACAGTTCCGGTTTCGTTCTTAAACTTGAGTCCCTATTATGTTAGTAGTATAGAACTCTCGGTATGGTGCTTGGCAATTCATTAAGCGCCATATCCGGATGCCTTGGCGCCAAGATGTTACAATTTACGTCTAAATATGAAAATCCAGGCGCCAAGGCATCTAGGGACTTGATAATTGCTTGCCAAACCCCACCCCTTAGTGTTTGTAAAAATTGAGATTGGGCGTGCGAAGTGGGAGCTACATTTCTTCTGGTATGATAGCCCACCTGCACTGTGCTGTACTTGTGCTTGTTTTAGCACGTATTATACGGTACAGTCTGGCTTGAGGGCGGCCTTTGGGAGGGGAAAAGTTCCCGTTTGAGCTACCGGTAGCATAGCGGGGTATGGAAGGCCTTAAGAATCTACGTGATTTGCTTGTTCTTGCCTTCGCTGGCGATTGCGGGGTTTCATGGAAAAGTTCTGTGCGAGAATAGTCCGCCTAGGTGATGTTAACTTACGGGATTCGGCAATGCCGGTACAAGTATCTCGGGCGGTGCGTTGCATTGCATTGCATCCGTGGTTGTATTATGCATAATATTATTGGTGGATTGCGGGTAATGCAGACACCGAGTTTCATCCATGCACCACAGTACTCGAGAAGGCCAGGCGACCCGGACGTCCACGTCTCATTAGTATCAAATATCGGATTGGTACGCCCATTCCCACGATGACCCGGAGAACAAGGGAAGCCGGTTTGTGATGCATAGGTATGATACGACAGGTCCTAAACGAGAGGGATTATTTATTGGCCCATATTATACCCTCTCCCTGACGGGTGTTAGGCAACATACCCGCAACCCTACCACGGGGTTCATCACAAGCGTTCTATATGATACCTATGATACTAGTTCCCAGTAACTCTACTCTGTTGGCGGTTAATCTGTCACATGCTTCCCTCTTTCCGAAAGTTTCCCTATCGCCCTGGCTGGGGGTTATTCTAATCTATTCGGAATCGATCCCAATTCCCATATCAACAGAAACCCGTTCTTTCTTCCTCTTACTCCTTGTTTTCCCATCCGCCTTCACCCCCCCCCCCTTCAAGGGGTTGGGGGTTTGGCTTAGCGGTAATATTGGCTGGTCGATTTGGGGTTTGTTTACTCTCAAGTGTGCTATTGCAATGATTGGAGTTAACCTACGATGATTTTGGTACATAGTCTTCTTGAGCTCATTCGCTGGCTAGCGCAAGTACCATGCGTTGGATCTGAGATCTTTGCTGTCGTACCGTAGACACAAGGAACAGCCAATAGAAGCATCTATCCACCCATTTCACACCTTCTCATATTCTCGATCGTTATCCCTGCCTAGTGATGTGGTACTGTACAATACCTAGAAGTGCATCTGTTCCTGGGCGCCTTGTCTACTGCCGGCTAAGAGAAAACCGTCATAGATTCCTCCCTCCCCTTGCTGTAACTACCATGCCCTTTTCATTGTAGCATATTATGGGCCCTATCAGTGATCATTCCTCTGACGAGGTGAGTGAAATTCTTGGCCCCTTGTGGGATAGATAGAACTCGGGAG
>PYWC01000014.1:1813759-1838484 GCA_003182015.1 Tuber magnatum
CCAAGAGCCCCGGACGAGCTGGGACTCTGGGATGTGGCTTGTTATCGTCTTGGAAGTCTCAGGATGGCCGTTATTGGGAAAGACGACCGGCCCTACAATAAGACAAGTGGGTGCAGGGGACCCCATAGAGCCCCTGGGAGCAATTGGGGAACCCTGGGGAACTGTAGGTGGCTCCGGGGGATTGCTGGGGATGGAAGTTGACCCCGGGTGAGGGTAGGTGAGGGCGGGTGACGAGGGCCAATTGTGAGTGCGGGGTGGGTAAAGGTAGTTATATGCCGGTTCGGCACAGCCAGGATAGATTAAGTGAAAGGTATTGGGAGTAAAGAAAAGTTAATTAGAAGCAGAATCTCGTCTAGTTGTATGCTGGTTAACCAGGAATATATTCAAAATTTGCGTTATCCCAACCGCACCGCGGAGGTTTGTTTCTGTCATTCGAAACTGCTCTAACATGTGTCTATGGTACTGGGCCCCTGCCGTTAGGGTCAGTGGATTATATATATTGAATGCCACCAGCAATATATCACTCCAACGCTGGGAATCAGCCTCCCATCAAACCCGATAAAATTTGGACATTGATCCTGTAACTGGGCTTGCCAATAGGGGGTGCATATCGGATATTTGGAGCTAAGTAATCCGAAAGAAGGGCAGATTCCTAGTTTTCTTGATAGTGACCAGATTTGTGCCGTCGAATAATTGATTTGTTTTTTCATTTTTATACGAATTCCTTCCACCATGCGGGATTCTTTTTCCATAATCATGCTCATGGGGTCGGGCAGGGAGACATCCCATAAAACAGGCCGAGAGTAATCCTCCTAGGCACGGCAAAAAACACCTTCACCGGGATACTGTCACGGATCCCGAGGTGATGGCCACTATCACGTACCAGACCAGTGCCCTCGGGATTACCGGGGCAAGAGGGTATCTTGAAGTTAGGAGGCGATAAATCAGCTATTGGGCATTGAAGAAGTTGGGTTCATTAACAGAGACAAGTGTTCCTTGTATCTCTGAAATGTTGAGGATTTACTGCGGAGGAAGTGGAAGGTTTGAGACCGTATGCCATGACTGGAGCTTGAAATAGTTGCGGAGCATAAAATGGATCATTGGCATGGAAGCTTGCTTGCATAATCAAATATGGCTAAGTTAGGGGAGATCACTTTTCCGTTTTTACTACTATCCCCCCTTCTCCATCCCGTGGAGCAATGTGTTATAGTCTACAGTGACTAGGGTGTGCGCTAATGGACTGGGCGGGGTGCCCTATTCCTTCTGTATGGAAGAGCGATAGAGGTACGGAAGAATTATTATTTAGAATGAATTTTGGAATAGACATTATTAACAAGAATTGTAGACAGAAGGTCCTGGTGGGCTACTTTTTTTAATAGCCAGTAGAGAGCTTCCGTTCAAGGCCCCGCAACTTTGTGAGGTTTCAAGAAACAACTATTGGGGAAGGGATGTGTTAGTGAGATTTTTAACTCTCCAATCCCCCAGATTAGGCCGCCACCATCTCTGATACCAATACCCAACTCCCCCTCTCACACCCTCTTCGCACTCTCTCAATTCTCACCACACACAAACTCGCTGACCTTCCCAATCCATCCCATCTCTTCTACAATCCCCCAAGCTTGATCTGCGCCAATAAACAAAACTTGCTCTCCCGCTCCCCTCTATCCGGGGCCCTCTCTATCCACTCCGACCACCCCCTCCTCAATCTCCATACACCATGAACACTCTTGGTACACTTTGGCAAGGGATCATACACTAAGCCAGGATTTTCCTGAATTTATTCCAATATCTTAACCCACCAGAATTTTTTTACTGAGGGAACAGGAGATTTTTTGAGATGGTTAACAGCCATTCCTCCCTAGTTCTGGACAAGCGCGGAGGGTCATATCGGTAATACTTTTTGACGCCAGTCTATTAGTTCAGAGATATAACCGCCTGAAGTTCAGGGGATACATTCCGGGTTTCAGGGGGATATCATCCAGCATGAATCAAAGTCGACACCCACGTATACTTTAGCAGCAGTAACTTCCGCCTCCTGTGGTACACACGTAGAGATTTGGTACTAGTAGTTCGTTTCGTTTTCTTCTTCCCCTTCTTTGTCTCATTATCGATTGATTCCTGACACTGATTCCTGCGGTCGTAGAAATTATATTTTGCCCCGTTTACTTCCGCTAGTGAAGCAAGCCTACCGGCCTGTATTATCTTCTTTCCAAGCATTCCGTTCTTTATTACTCACGAGGGAGCACTTCTGGGCTTTTCTCAGAAATTTTTTCTCACCACCGGGTAAATTTGAATTTCGTTTTGCGTGCTATTACTTTGTTCCTAAAGGTACTAACGGTGGAGTAGAAAAGCCGATAACCTATGCAAGCTAGATAGCCGAGGGGAATCTATTCGATTGTTGCTTTTCAAGTCCCATTTTTGAGACCTGTTCCTAGCAGTGTCTCAGGTGACAATCGGCCACTATAGCTGAATATGCCTCGGGCTTCCCACTGTCCGGGCGCGCGATTCTCCCATTAGAAAAATAGAAAACCCAAAACAGGAGAGGACTAGAAAGTAGCTGAGGTGGCGGTCCTCTTAGCAAGTGCAGTATCTTCCTTGGAGGATCAGGGAGGCCCACTTACCAGCAAGCGTTCAATCCCCGAACGCCGCTCCAGGCCGGCGAACCCAAGAAAATCCCTATCTCTCGTCGGCTACTAACCCTGCAAGACTGCCGGCGAGTAGCCGAGACTGCTACAATCCCCGACAGTTAGTATGAGCTAAAGGGATAGGTCAGCGACACCGAGGAATAAGGAGGGAATGTTGCGATGGTAGAGCCAAACATGCGGGTGGCACAACCAGTAGCCTAGTTTGGTGTGCGTATCATACTACACTCTCCAAAGGTCCGGACTTCCAGCAGTCCTTTGATAGATAGAAGCATTCAGTCCCCCGGTCGCCCCCATAACTAGTGCACCCCTCACGAGAAGATGTGGGCGAAGACAGCTCAGACGAAGATATGCCCTACTTGTAGCTAACGGGACAATCGCTTCGATTACTACTTCTTGGGATAAACGAGGGTCCCGGCTACCATATTGGGCTGCGGGACTGACCGCCAACCAATTTTATAGAGAGTGCTTAGCGCAGGCTAAGAAATTACAGGAGTGGGTCATTTCTCCTTGAAGTGCTCACTCCATCCTAAGTACTGGGATTTGGCCGTGAGGATCTCAACCGGCCTCCCCGGGAGTCTACAAAAATAGGTTACAAGTAGAATCCATTGTTGAAACAGTATGGGAGCCTTATGCGTTGTTGGGAATGCAGAATTGGAATGGCCCAAGTTAGCTCCTCATTGACTGAGCCCCTGCAACGAGTCTCACCAAACATAATGCGAAGAGGGCTAATAAACCGGCTCACTAACCCTCGTTAAATATATCTGCGCTGGCACACCCTTGCTAGCTCTCCTTCCATCGTATTTTCTTTCTTTCGGAATGGAAATCGACCGATGTGGAGTCACAGCGAAAGGTTGATCTCTTGGACGAGCACTGCACCTTTCAACTGAAAAGGCCTTTTCGTTAGACTTACCTTATTCCCCCGGAATCCCCACGTTGTCTTAGGGCCTATATTGGCGGGATGTAAGGGGGCGATATTGACGGCGATTTTCTCTTATTGTTATAATGCGATCCGAGTGCGTGTCCATGACGCAACCAGGCGGCTACCGTATTGGTTGTACGCGGATGAATTCCCTTATCACCGTATCGGCCGGTCTGTATGGGGGCTTCTTAGAGAGGGTAGCTTATGCTAGAAGCTTCTCTGATAAACTTCATTTATAGACTATTGTGTGTGTGCGCTGTTCAACAGTATTATTGGTTCTCTTCAATCGCTGCGCGCGTTTTGGTATTAGGTTACACAAACCCAAGAGATGCCGGTTACAGCTTGGAGGGGGTGCGAGGGTTGTGCGGCTCACTAAAAAGAACGGCAATTTAATCATAGATTGTAGAGTTGTAAAAGCACACAAAAGATGCATGAGCGGCGGGGAGCCCGTTCACCGAATCGAGACTTGGAGATCAGGGAAACTTTCGCTCCACTTTAGCAAGACTAGGGAGGAACAAGTGGAGAAGCGCTTGAAGAAAGCATTGGTCCTGCGGAGTTCGAAATTTGCCTGCTACCTTACATATATCAAGTTGTGTATTCGTTTCGGGACGGTCCTAATTTCCACGTTCCTACACTTTCCTGTCATTGATTACGGGTGCTTTCTCTCATTTCCTTACAACCCTTCTCATTTACTACACTTTCTTGCGATTTCTTGCGATTTCTTACATTTTGTTGTACAACTATATGCCCTCGTAAAACTTCAATCCGTAGAGATTTGGTATTCGCCGATTCATCAGGAATCGCCCCTATCAGGTTCGTCGCGGATCATTATTGGAAACGTAGCTGCACTAAAGACTCCTGGTATGATATGATAGGCTTCCCGGTTTCGGCATCCCGCTTCCGGAGAAGCCTGGGCGTTTACCGCTGCTGTGCAAACTGGACTGCGCACTCTTTTCTCGTGTGCTTATGGCTGGACCCCTCCTGAGAGTATAAAGCTTCCAGCTTGTTTCTTCTAACGAACCTTACCACAAAACGAGTGCACTGTATAACGAGAGCCCCCATATAAATATCACCTCCTCTTCTAGGAGCCGGTTCCCAATCTAGCTTTACCGAACTTTACTGCTCCTTCAAGCCGCTGTGGGCCACTACACTCTACTGCTACCCCCAAACAAGTCCCAATATCCAAACAACTGAGTTAACTTACCGGAATTTTTACGCCACCAGCACAAGACCTATCTCCAATACCCACTCGCACTGCCATCCCAGTGGTAATTGCCCGGGAAACTTCTCCTAGTACTTACTCAGACACGCCCCCGGGGTCAGTTTCACAGCCTTCGGCAATGGAAGCCAACGTTCCTCCGGGTAAAGAAATTTTGATCGCGGTCATGGGAGTTACAGGTAAAATCTAAAGACTATCCCATGTTATGCGGGTATTTGCTAAGAGAAGTGGCAGGTGCTGGTAAAAGTCACTTTGTTAGAGAAATCTCCGGTCACTCGGAGGTCAAAGTGAGTAGTGGGCTCTACTCTTGTAAGATATTCCTTTGCCCGGGGGATGGGCCCGTCTGCTGACATCAGCAAGGTACTAGCCAGGTCGAATCTTACTCTTTTCACCATGCAGGGGCAACGATTACCCTGGTCGACACTCCTGGCTTCAATGATACTACGAGAACGGATACCGAGGTGCTGGCCGAGATCTGTGATTGGACGTCGAAAACCTACAGGGAGGAGCGGCTTCTCTCCGGAATTATCTACCTCCACCGAGTTACTGATGTCCGCATGGATAGTTCCGCCGTGAAGAACCTTAGGACATTCCAGAAATTATGCGGTCGCGGCGCTCTCAAGAACGTGTTTCTCACAACAACACAGTGGTCCAAGGTCACGGACCAAGCAGAAGGGGAGATTCGGGAAAGGGCTCTCTGCGAGGAGCGTAATTTCTGGGGACTCCTTCTCGAGAAGGGCGCTACTCTTCAGAGATTTCATGGCACCAGAGAGTCGGGATTGAGACTTATCGACCAGTTGATGCCGCACCAACCAGCAGCGCTAGATATCCAGGACCAGATAGTCACACAAAAGAGGACGATAGTTGAGACTAGTGCAGGGCAATGCATTAACGAGGACCTGATTGAACAGGAGAAGAGATATAGAGAGGAAATTGAATCTCTAGAAAGAGAGCGTCAGGAAGCTATAAACGGAAAGGATGAGGAAATGAAGGAGTTGATTGCGGAGGAGCAAGCAAAGGCTCAGGAGAAGCTTGAAAAAGCTGCAGCTGAGAAGAGACGGTTGGCAGAGATGCATGCTGAGGAGATGAGGAAGAGGGACTTTGAAAAGAAGAGAGATGAGGAGAGGAGGAAGGAGGAACAAAGAGTAGCCCAGGCAAAACTCGAAAAGGCCAAAGCTGAAAAGAGGAGGCAAGTAGAGTTGCACGCGGAGGAGCTAAGGAGGCAACAGGAGAGGGAAGAGAGAAGGAGAAAAGGAGAGCAGGAAAGAGCGGCAGCTGAAGCGAACAGATTGGCAGCGCTTCACGCAGCCCAGATGCGGGAGCAGCAGGAGAGAGAGGAGAGGGCAAGGAGGGAGGAGCAAGAAAAAGCTGCAGTTGAGGCGAGGCGATTGGAAGAGCTTCATGCCGCGCAGATAAGGGAGCAGAAGGAGAGAGAAGAGAGGATGAGAATAGCGGAGCAAGAAAAGGCTGCAGCCGAGACAAGGAGGTTGGAAGCTATACACAGAGAGAATCTCGAGCGGAGCCGGCGGAGAAATCGCGGGATAGGCATTAGGCTTGGCCCTGTTGGATTCAACATCCGATTCTAGGGGCTTGCGGGAGGATTGAAATGCGGATAGTTAGGAACTCGTGAATGACAGGAGGAATTCCGTAAGGAGGCAGAGAGTGTGCTGCCCTTACAAGGGCTCTCTAGGGGTTTTCTCAAGTTCAAAGGCGGTAATTTAGGAAGTGAAATGTCGGCACTATGATGCTTACTGATCAATGTATTGCAATCAGACGGTTGGGGGTCGGAGGGGAGACGTGGTCGGCCAGGAGGAGCGTTAGTTTATTGATACAGGAACCAAAAGGAGAGGCTGGTTAGGTTTCTTTCGTCCAACCCTCTCAGTAACCACTGCAATGCAATGATCTTTCTTTTGCTGCTGGTGCTTTTTCTATCTTTATCGTTTCGATTCTAATGTTAGTTTATTGTGCGAAGGGTTCCGGGGGGCAGGGGAGGGAGGTGCATGGAATTACCTTGAGCTCTTTTGTTTTCTGGATCAAGCTTCTACTTCCTCACTTTCGCTCCCATTCTGAAAAGTGATGGAATTTGTGCACCCATTGCCATTTTGTTTTTAATTTTTTTATGCAAAAGTTCGGTTAACCTAGCAGTATTTGAGTGCGGTGCGTACAGTATAGCACCGCACACTACTAGTGCTCACCATACCGTAAATTGCATTAGTAAGGTATAGCTCCTAAATATAGCATTTCTAGCTTTGAATTTGATCCGTACTAGACCCGTTGTCCGCCCTATCAGTTTTACTAGAGTAGTCGGGTTGGAGTAATTTCTCTTCCTACCTTGGGGCCTACCTAGCGCGCGGAAGATGTTTGTCGGGTGATAATATTATTATGAAATATTTGGAAGGAGGGGGGTTGGGGGTAAACAAAAAGGAGAAGCTCACCCCAAGACACGATGTTCATACAATACAATTTCGTTCCATTAGAGCAGCTCATGTCCAATCCTCCGCTGCCGTTTTGCTAAGCTGTATGGGAATTATCGATGTTAGCGAGATCCTTTTGGTAGGGGGGTCTCGTTTACACATTAATTCTGTGATTTTGCCACACCGCACCCTCTACGCACCTGTGAATTCTGCCCCTTCAGAACGATGTTTTCCACTACGGAATATCTTACTCGGCGATCGGAGTCGGCAATTTAGTCCAGAAGGTGGGTGAAAATAGAGGTTCATTCAGGTAGACGGGTAGATTTTGGGTAATCAACCGCCAGAGGGTAGAGGGTGGTTAGACAAATGTTTAATGACGTGGATCTGGTAGCAGATGCGGAGGATTGTATGCAGGGGGACGCTGCTGAAGAAGAAGAGCAAAATCAAATTCACAATGTTGTTATCCGTAATTCAAATAGGGAGCTGCTTTTGGGTTCAAAAAGTTCAGATCGAGCCCTTCCGTTTTTTGTCTTCTCCTCCAGATGCGGAGTAAATTCTCTACTCATCCGACCTCTTCACTAAGATCCAGAGTGTTTTTTTTTTTCATTTTCGTGTCGGTTCGGCTAGCGGAATTTGGTAAGGTTGTCGTGCCTTACCGTAGCGAATGAGCTCATATCTCACCTCGCCATACGCTATGTAGACTTAAATCAGATTCTTGAACATTTCTACTATCCGAGTGATTGTTTGTGACTTAAACGGCACTGATTGCTGGGATCCAATGACAGGATTCGGATGCCGACTGTGAGCACGAGCAGTGTCTTAGTAATTAACTTGGACCCGGTTCTTCAGAATTCCATTCAGCCTAGAGATGCACCAATACTAATACCAGTAACATAGGAGCCAGCTGGGAGATATTGCAAGAGGTGTGTGCAACCGAATCCCTCTTGTCTCAATGCCGGTACAGGCCAGTCCGTACGGGAAGTGTCCCCTAAAGCCTAGCCTATATTATACAAGAGTCGGGCAAGAGAAAGTGGTACGGATCCGGGGTGTTGTCCAATTCGGTTAAAATTGGTGGAATTTACGACGTAACTGGCTCATCTGGAGTCGCAAACTTTCTATTGCTCTGCAAAGAGCTTCAGACGTAGTATCTATTCCATAAATGTACTAAATTATACTATGTGTACCCAATCTACCAACTGCCAGTATATAACCTAGAAATTGACTGGGGCAAGAGGAAATCAATATCCTTTCAGGTTGATGTTTATTGAATGTACTGTACTAGTACTCTTACTAGTACCACCGTCTCTTAAATTATTATCATCTCTAATATATAGTGAGCTATAATGAGTCAGGAAAATAAAATCTCAAAGTACAGATCTAATCAGATCACAACCACCCTACCTCCAATCATACACCTCATATACCTTTCAACACACTTTAATCTCCCAATGCCCTCAAGGATTGAGGGACCCAGTGAGTCTATATATCGTGTGAGGTGTTTAAAAGATATACCAATACTGTTTCAAAATGTGATGCAATATGTAAGCAGGGTAAGGGGTATAGAATGTAGAAAAATATTTTTTGGTATGGTTCCAGCTGTCTATACTGTGTACCTCAGATTCTGCAATGGGGGACGCTTTGGCATTCAACCACAAATTAAAAAAGTGGAGCTTAGTTCAATTCCCCACAGATTCATAGTTATTTTTGATATGTTCAAGCTACACTAGTTTTCTTGAGAGATAATTTTAGAGTATTGAATAATACTAGAATACATTAAGTGCCTGAGACTTGTCTATGGGATTTACATTTTGTTAATACAATAGATTTGTATATTTCTGACCCATAAATTGCTCCAGTCTCATATGCATCCATAATTCTCTTCATATGATTGGCAAACTTCCAGATTAATTGATTTGAAATCTGTGCAATTGTGTCAGGCACCAACCATTTTAGTAAGGGAAATGAATACTCACAGTGAGCCCAGGGGTATTGTTTGGCTGCTCTCCAGAAGTACTCAATAAAGTTTAACTCATAGTGGAAGGGTGGATAGAAAAGAACTAGATGGCCTACAGCTTTAGTAGCCTCTTACAACTCACCTTTCTGAGCATGGAAGTCAGATTGAGAAGCAAGCAAAGCTCTAGCACAACAACTACCACCTTTAAGACATTGTGTATTTAGTTTGGACTTGCTGGAAGAGGATTTAATTGTGTATTGGGTTCGAAATCTTAGTCCATTTGTTGGCCATAAATGCTGTTCTGTAACGGGTATGGGTGTTAGGTTATTTTATGTTTAGGTTTCACAGCATCGTTTGATACTTGTATTGTTTCGTGTGCTATCGGTTGATACACACATTGTTTTATGTTTGATTTCACAGTATCGTTTGATACTTGTATTGTTTCGTGTGCTATCGGTTGATACACACATTGTTTTATGTTTGATTTCATAGTATCATTTGATACTTGTATTGTTTCGTGTGCTATCGGTTGATACACACATTGTTTTATGTTTGATTTCAAAGTATCATTTGATACTTGTATTGTTTCGTGTACTATCGGTTGATACACACATTGTTTTATGTTTGATTTCATAGTATCAGTTGATACTTGTATTGTTTCGTATGCTATCAGTTGATACACACAATGTTTTGGAATATCGCTCATACTGGACATAAGCGATAGACTGTGTTTAAAGACTGCTAATTCCCACGATGGAAACAGCAGACTTCGACAGACAGTATTCTTAATATACTTGGTTGAACGGTTACTTCTCTGATCTCCTATTACACTCCGTTCGAAGCCTCCTTTAGTAAGCAGCGCTCGCTTCTCGTTGATCAAGAAGCCATCTTCCCCTATCGTACCGCTACGCGACTAGGGCCTGGCCCGAACACGTTACATGTTCTGTCAAAACAGTTCTAACACCCTTTGGAATCCCATTTGCTATAACAATAGCTTGGCGCCAGCCACTATTTGTATACTGGACATCAGGGACAAAGGAGCTTCTCATTGGCTTTGTATTCTTTCCACCATCTTCTAGGTTTATCTTGGATACTGTGAGGGTATCAGCTGCATACTTGATATGATTTTTGGCATTGTCAAACATGAATAGAGCTTAACAACCTGGGAACTCAGATCCAAATGCTGGAATTGCCTTGGTTTTGATTTGGTTTAGGAGCTTTACTCTATCCCACCAGACATCACCACTACACTTGACAATTTCACAAGCACTTTCATGTTGGGTTGCCTATAGGGCATGGGGTTGGTTGGATAGGCGGATATGTGGTTTGGCTGATATGCAGCTATTGGGCATGTGGTTTTGTGGTGTGCGGTGCAGAGGCGGAGGGCATTGTTTTGTTTCTTTCACATCCTATGCCAGTAGGCATAGGATATGCATCATGCTTGGTGGTTTTGTGTTGTTTCTTTCACATCCTATTCCATTAGGCATATGGTAGTCAGGTTCAGGATCTTTCCAGATTGATGAAGATTGTAGAGGATTATGGTTGTCGGGATGGTGTTTCTTTTGAGTTCGTAGTTTTTCCATAGTTGTTCGGGCTATGGAGATATATATCTCTTAGTCAGTCCTTAGCTAGAACAACCATCATCGATCATCGTTTTCACCGCTTCCATCTTCATTCCACCTCTTATTTTGTACTTCATCCACACTCATTTCCACTCCAATGCTGCGCATCATTGAGTTGCTTCATCAGGTTATGAGCCTTCGTCACTAATGTGATAGTTAAAAAGATTTTCTCTCTCGCTTGCACAGCATTTGTTTGTTTGATCAGTCTATGCGTTTTTCGCCCCCTCCCCTCCCCGTTCGGGACTGTTTGCCCTCCCAGGCACTCCCCTTTGCGCCTCCTAAGATCGTCATACCATCAGCATGCTTACACAATGCACGTCCTAATTCCGGGATTGACGTCTACCAGGATCGCCTTTGAGAAACCCGCGGAGTCAAACTACCAGAGATGGGTAGTTCAGATGAAGTCTACACTTCAGAGAGATAGCGTTTAGCATATTGTTGAGAGAGAAGAGGTGAAGCCTGTTCCTCCAGTGAATCAGGACAGTGACGAGACCAAACGTGCGATCAAACGCGAGATTCAAGGTTATTGGACACAGTATGACCGAGGGACTGGAACCATTCATCTCGGAATATCGGAGGACCTACCACTCGAATATATGTCAGTTGATGATCCGGCAGTTCTTTGGGAAACCATTCGGAGCCAGTATAAGGACTTAGTGAAGGAGCGAGGATGCAATATCAGAGGCCAGTTAGCTAAGGTTTCGTTGAAGGATTCAGGAATGGTAAAGGCATATTTTTTGCATATCAAGGGACTTTGTACAGATCTTGCTGTGGTTCAGGGCACACTAGTTTCAGAGGAAGAGAAAATTACTGCTGCGATGCAGGGTGTACCAGATGAATGGAATCCGGTGAAGACAGTTATTTGCGGAAATGTTAATTATATCTGTACAGATATGAAGCGGCAGTTGAAAGACTATGAGGCAGATTTACAAAAGTCTCTCGGTATTCAAGTCGCAGCCGATACCACCCTCTATATTCATGACCAACCTGTACGCAAGAATCATTTCCTTAAGCAACGGCATGTGTCTGTGCCAGTTAGTGGTAGTCAAGAGCAAGGAAATGGAGTTAGAAGGTCTGGAAGTTTCAGGCAGGAGGCAGTTGGGGGTAGTATGAGTGAAAGAGATGGAGTACGCTGTTTTAACTGTAATAGAAGAGGGCATCGGAGGTCAGATTGTCATTCAAGCGGGGAGGACCCTATCAACAGTGAAGTCAAGAAAGGTGGTGTTCCCAACCGACTGAAACCCAACAAGTACAACTGACTGGTACAGTGCCTGTACGAGGAAATTCAGCAATCACAAGTGGTCAAAGTATTGCTACCTTCGACAGCAATTCAAGTGCGACCACATGGATTACCTGTGACCTTGCCAAGGGTAGTCGATTACAGTCCGAGGGTAGTACTGGACTGTCAGGTTGTTGTATTGACATGGGTTATTCACGGCATATGACATGGAATAGGTCACTGTTCACGGAGTATCTGCAGCTGAAGTTAGGAGAGTGTCAGGTTGAGGTAGCAGACAATAGAATGGTTTTTGCGGAAGGAGTGGGAACGATTATGCTGAAGTTGGTTGTGTTTGGAGTGATAACCATGGCTACAGTAAAGAATATTCTTAATGTTCCCTCACTTGGCACAACATTGATCTCATACGCACAGCTAGACAAGATGGAAACTTTTGTGGAGCAGGTGAAGGATTATGGTCTTTATTAGAGGGAGTCTGGTCCCAATGGAAGGATTGTTGGACTTGCTCCAGAGGTTGATCATCTTTACCCTCTTGTGCAAGCTAATCGCTCCCCTGCCTCCGATCTAGATACTCTGTCTGATTCCAATCCACCATCTGTCTACCTTGCTGCTACCTCTACCTCGTTTTCATTGTGGCATCAGAGGCTTGCACACTTGGGTCCTGCAGCAGTGAAGTCTTTAATAGACTGTAGTACAGGGATGCTGGAGCACCTGGGTAGGAAGTGTGATTGTGTTGACTGCCTCTATGGAAAGTAGGCTCAGTTACTGTTTATACCGCTAGCTGTTTCCTCTCATGCTACACAACCAATGGAGTTGGTCCACTGTTATTTGTCTGGTCGCCTACCAGTTCCTTCACTTTCTGGTGGTGAGTACTACATTCTTTTCATTGATGACTATACGAGGTTTACAGTTATCCATTTTTTGAACAAGAAATAGGATGCTTTTCATGGTTTTCATGAACATGAGATCCCGGTAGTGAAACACAGGACAGTTCATGCTGCCAACCCTCTTGACTCCACCCCACTGGACGTCCCACTGTTTATCTCAAAGTTACAGACCGATGGTAGAGGAGAATATACGTCTGTAGGATTTATCAACTACCTCTGCAAGCATGGAATTGATGCACAAGTTACTACCCTTTATACTACTCAGTTAAATGGCATTAGTGAAAGAGCCAATCGTACTATTGGAGGGAGGATGAGAAGCATGTTGATGTGGTCTGGTCTTCTAGGAGCATTTTGGGCTGAGGCTGGTTCTACAGCAACATAGTTGAAAAATCGTACACCTACTTAAGGTTATGAGGGGCTTGATCAGAACTTTATAACACCTTTTGAGGGCTGGTTTGGGAAGTTACCAGCATTGGGGCACTTGAAGGTATGGGGTTGTGTTGTGATGGTTCACTTTCTGGCAGAGAAGAGAAAAAAGTTAGATGGAAGAAGTAAGAAGTGTGTGTTCATTGGATACTGCTTTACAGAGAAGCAATACAAGGTGTATAACCTAGTTGAAAGAAGGATGTTTATGACTAGGGATGTGGTATTCAGGGAGAGTGAACAGTTTGGTCAGGTTTTGGGGATGCTGGACAAATCAGATATCAAGATGTTTTGCCATGAGTTTAGTGTATTTGGTATTCCGGTTGAAGATACCAAAGCAGAGTGTCAGCCACGGGCTCTAGCCAATGTGCCAAATAGCCAAAGCAGCAGCAGTGGTAGTGAAAGACCTACATTGGACCCGATTGTGCAAGAACCTGACATGGGTCAAGAAGATAATATAGCACCCAAGTCTCTTGCTGGTTCCTCTTAACAAAGTGTATCTGGTGGTCTGGGAACTCGTGGGTTGAAGGCACTGCAAAAGAGTCCTGGATATGAGGCTGCTGATCTAGATGAACCATGTCAGACTCGTTCTAGGAAACTACCTTCAGGTAAGGGACTACTTACTCGAGTTATCCTGGAACCCAAGTCATATAGTCAAATTCTTCAGTCTGAAGAGAAAGATGCTTGGCTTAGCTCTATGCAGTTAGAAATAGATGCTATCAATGGCAATGCGATTGGCGAGATTGTGGAAATTCCTAAGGAAAGAAAGGCAATTGGCAGCAAGTGGGTTTTCAGGGTTAAAACAAGCTATGGGGGAGTGGGATAAGTTGAAGAGCTGACTTGTTGCATTGGGTAAGTGCCAAATTCATGGGATCGACTATACCGATACATATGCTCCAGTGGCTAGGCATGAGACTGTAAACCTTGTTTTGACTCTTGTTGTGGGGTATGATTGGGAAGCTAGGTGTTTCGATGTGTGTAGTGCTTTTCTGGGGAGTCCAATAGAGGATGGTTTGTCTGTTTATTTGTGCATGTCGGATAGAGTTGGTTTTGATTTTGAGAAAAAATATATGGTGCTTGAGAGGAGTGAGAGAGTGGGGAGTATGAAGGAAGATAGGCAACGATGGGGGTTGTTGTTGAGGAAGAGCATTTATGGATTAAAGCAGTCACAGCATCAGTGGTATAAAACTGTTACTATCTATTTGATCGGAGTAGGATTTAAGGCAATCAGCTTTGATGCCAGCTTACTCTACAGGATGTCAGAGGGTTCAAGCATGCTGATCCTCTTGTTTGTGGACCATCTCTTGCTTGCTTGTAATAGCGAGATGCATCTGGATAAGATGAAGTCTGGATTTTGTGATCACTTTCAAGTCACGGATGCCGGGGATTCGTCAAGTTATATTGGATTGAAGATCCAGTGAGATCGGGCTGCAAGGTTGGTTACGATCAGTCAGAAATCTTACTTGGAGTCAGTTCTCCAATGGTTTGGTTTCCAGGATAGTCATTCTGTCTCTACACCGATGGAACACCGCAATGTTTTAGAACCCTCTGGTCTACAGGATATCCAGTGTGACAGATAGCTCTACCAGAAGGCGATTGGATCATTAATGTACATGACAACAACAACTAGACCTGATATAGCGTATACTGTTGGGGTCCTAGCTCACTTCTCGTATAATCCTTCTACTGGTCACTGGACGGCAGTGAAGCATGTTTTTTAGTACTTGAAGGGAACCCTGGATCTTGTCCTTACATTGGAGGAAGATCTCGCGAAGTTGGAGGGGTTTTCTGGTATCCAGTTGGGAGGTGTTTTGGTGGGATTTGCAGAAACAGATTCAGGAGGTGATGCTACAAGCCTGAAGTCTATAAGTGGATATGTTGCCTGCCTTGGTTCCCGAGGTATCATTTCCTGGCAGTCAATTCGGCAGCCAACCTGCGCGCAGTCAACCGCAGAGGTGGAGTATATTGCTTGTGTGTACGCGGTTAGGCAGTTGGAATGGGTATAAGGCCTACTGTTGGAGATCGGAATGGAGCACCTTATTGGTTTTCTAGCTACACTGCCTTGCAAGCCAATCTCGGATATCCATGCCGACTACTTTGATGTTATGCTCCCAAAGTTTACAACAACTCTGTTCTGTGACAATCGGGCATGTATAGCCAATATTGGTGATGGTCACATAAAGACTAGCCATAAGTCTATCGGAATCAAATACCATGGTATACAGGACAGAGTTGCAAGGGGAGAGATTGGGTTGGAGTTCTGTGAGACAGGCAAGATGGTTGCTGATGGGTTTACCAAGGTGTTGCCCCGTGTTGGACATGAGAAGTTTTTGATGTTGATTGGGATGTTGAGGGAGCCTGTGGGGATGACAGGCTAGCAGGGTGGACGCAATTTGGAGAGTTTCTTTGTGGGTTGTTCTACATTTTTAAGGGTCTTGGGTTTATGATTTTGTTTTTGTTTTGTTTGGTCATGCGCTATAGGCAGGGGGAGTGTTGGGTTGCCTATAGGGCATGGGGTTAGTTGGATAGGTGGATATGTTGTTTGGCCGATATGCAGCTATCGGGCATGTGGTTTTGTGGTGTGCGGTCCAGAGGTGGAGGGCATTGTTTTGTTTCTTTCACATCCTATGCCAGTAGGCATAGGATATGCATCATGCTTGGTGGTTTTTGTGTTGTTTCTTTCACACCCTATGCCATTAGGCATATGGTAGTCAGATTCAGGATCTATCTAGATTGATGAAGGTTGCAGAGGATTATGGTTGTCGGGATGGTGTTTCTTTTGAGTTCGTAGCTTTTCCATAGTTGTTCGTGCTTTGGAGATATATATCTCTTAGCCAGTCCTTAGCTAGAACAACCATCATTGACCATCGTTTTCACCGCTTCCATCCTCCTTCCACCTCTCATTTTGTACTTTATCCACACTCATTTCCACTCCACTGCTGCGCATCATTGAGTTGCTTCATCATTTCATCACCAAGCCTTGCAACTGGTGTTAGAAGCTTCGAAACATGCAAGCCTTGGCCAACTCCTTTCTTTCTAATTGGATTATGCTCCTTGCAAGTCCCGATAAACCTTTGACTATTGTTTGTATTGAACAGATACCCATTATATGGAACCACAATAACCGCCTATGCTTTGCCATTCAAAAACTGAATAGTTGGCTGCAGGGTTTATTATGGAGCAGGGCAGGGCGGGTTTTCCATTTTCTGCTGCACTCGTGACATTGCGCAAGGTCAATTTTATGCCTGTTCTCTCTGCACCCCCTTCAATAGGGCTCGACATGGGCCATGGGGTGGGGTCAGGATTTTATTTTTCCCACTTATTATCCAGGCCAGGCCCTGTTCTGAAATTTCCTATGTCCCAACCATGTGGGGCCCTGCTTTCCTGGACAAGTAACCACTAGTGACTGAAGCAAAATTTCTTGATGCCTCTCAAATTCTGTTGCTGTATCTGAAGTACCATGACACTATTATATATAGTTATCATGCATATGCTCTGAGCATTTGATGCTCAGGGGGTATAACCTTCTGTATAGGATTTTGGTGTATGGTTTTGGGCATATAATTTTCAGCATATGGTTTTAGGCAAATGGTTTTGAGCAGATATTTTTGAGTGTATGATGAGTAACCTCTTTCCATCTAGCTAACTTGGACAGATCTAGTTTGACTATTTATTATAATACTCTTCACATACATATAGGACAAATGAATGAGAAACAACTATCTACACATTCAAGTTCCTACGTGATTTTTGCTACCATTTCAGCATTTTGACAAATTCCCACAATAGCTTCCCAGTCCTCTCCACATATGCATTATGTACTATGTAGTGTGTAAAGTGGACTACACTCTAGCAATGGCTCATAAAAGATCCTATATAATACTCTACCTCGTACAAGTGCAGGAAAATAATGGAGCCTATATAGTACATGTCAATTGCACATGTACTTGAAGAGATAATAGAACAGTCTATAATACCACGAGAATAATCAATCTTAACTCCAAGCTCTGTGAAGCAGGCATCGTCTTCTTTAAACTCTCCCAATACAACAATGGTATACTATCCATAGTATACATCTTCTAGATACTTGTAGTTATTGGTATTTGCATTGATGACCAGTGAATATAAAGTCCATATCTTAAATGCTTTATTAATATTGCCTGCTCTTCTATCGTAAATGGTTCTATAAACAGCCTGGTATTTGGAATACTGTTCTGGAAGAAAAGCATCAAATAAAGTCTCCACAGTTTGAGTCAATGGTAGAAGTTTTTGGGCAAATACTCTCTGTGCTTCAATTGTGGGCTTCGACTTATAGGATGGCACTGGTCCCAGCTGAAGTTTGATATCCTTCGTTCACTTTTCCATTCTTGGCGCAAACAAGTACTGTCGAATAATACAGCACTTTATTCTTACTGTACCATTGGAATTAAGCTTTCTGCTTGCATTTCCTTCTGAGGAGCTAAAAGTTGTAGCATCCCTTATATAGTCCTTGGTGGTGGCATCAGTATCTTGAGTATCTGGTATCCCACCCAGCCTATAGCACTCCCATGTACCTATCGCACCACCCCACATATGATCTGCTTATTAATTCCTGGAAGCAACATATTTGGAGTCTGCTGGTTCAATTTGAGATAACCAGCCTGCCTTTTTGTTTCCGGCTTTTATTCCACACAGGATGTCATACCTAATTATAGTTTAGCCACCATATAAGCCTATTGATGGCCACGAGTATCATTAATTACCTACCTGTCTCTTATAATCACAATGATGCCTGTGATGCATTGCAATTTTAGCTCATTCTTTTCCTCACAGATTTCTTCTAAGTTAGAGTCTGGCTGATGTTTAGATCTCAAAAGAATTGTGTCCAGGATATCAAAATTGGTACATTGATGATATATTCTATGATGACTGGGTCTAGTCAGCATCTGGTGAATATACCATTTCATACTGAATAGCATCTTGCCAGTGAGCTGAAGGATAGGTAGCCAGGGATCTGATTAAAGAGATCAGGATATGCTTTCAATGTATGACTTGGAATAGAACTTTATTAAATGCCTGTAGATAATATCTTATATTTAGTGGTACTAGAACTCTGAATGCATTCACTCTTGTTGACATTATGAGTCTCCTGAAACTGCTTATTATTTCCTTAACATTGCTACTTCCATTTCTCTCTCACCACCTCCTTTTTCTTCCCTTTTGATAACCTGCTCATAGTCTTTTGTTTGAACCACTCAAACACGTTCAAAGCAGGATACAGTAAAGGGCATCCGATGTAGAACAATGGCTATGGGATATCTAGAGGGTAGTATAGGGGGTCCACCATGTCAAGTTCTCATGATCGTGTGCTGTTTGCTGTAACATAGAGAGTGCTCTTAGTTGTATTTATAGGAGAATAGGGGAGTAGAAGAATGTGAGAATAGGGGAATAGGGGAATAGAAACTATTGTGCAAGAGTAGTTATACAAACAGGTCATATGACACAGTGAAACTATAGCAACTAGCTACCAGATGAGTGTGTTTTACTCACAGATATTCTGGAGTCTGATTTTTTTACAAGTGTGATTTTATTCTTCTAGTATTTACAATTTTTTAGCACATGATTTTCTGGGTGTATGACTTTGTACATAGGAACTATATACATTATTTTGGTTGTATAATCATTCCTAGCAGATAATTTCATTCTTCTTACTCTACATATAATTTCAGGTATATGATTCTATATCCATAGCACCCTCAACCATATAAATTGTAATCATGATTGTATATCATTCACTTGATATTTTCTGCTCTATTGGTGCTCTATACATATCTTCCTACTTGTGCACCTTGCAGTTTGTGGGTATCACTCAATGGAAATAAATCTACTGTATACTTGAAGCCTGATTACTCTAAATTGAATTCTGCAAATACAGGATTATTTCCAAGCAGATTTTAACCTAGTTTAATCTGGACCTTTTCTTTACTTTCCTATCAGTTCCAGCATGCTTTCTTGTTGTAACCCCAATCCCCATACTGCCCCTCTGTCTTGGGGCCACCTGTAGCACCATAGGAGCTGACTTGGGAGCTTTGAGATCAATATTCGCAGGGCAAATGTGCTGCTAGCCTGTTGGTTCTATACTGGCAACATTTTCGTTATCTACTTCATCGTTGTTTTCAAGATCACTAACTCCTGCAATCTCAGGCTCTTTCTGCTAGGATTCCTCTGTGTCAGACCGAATATATATATTCACTGCACTGTCCCAAATTCTATAGTTATCTCCTGATACTTCAAAGCCTGCTAATTGCTTATCATCTTGATCTTGATCTGGTAGAGGGCATGCATATTGAGATTGAACCAAGCCATAATCAGACAGGACGGGCTTTAACTCTTTTCCAAATACCCATCTTCTGTTCTGATTAATAAAAGACTATACTGTGTTCTTTTTTTGTGATTCATCATGATCAGAGAGACAGTTGTAACTCTCCTCATCACTCTGGTCCTGTCTATCAGCGTAACTAGCATAATTCTCAATTGCTGCCATTTTGTAACTGGTACAGGTACAAGGTTACATTTTATGTTTTATTTTACGGTGTCATTTGATACTTGTTGTGTTTCAAAGGTATTGCTTGATACTTTGAATGTTTTATGTTTGTTTTGATGCTAGCATTTGATACTTGTTATGTTTCAAAGGTATTGCTTGATACTTGAAATGCTTTGTGCTTGTTTTATAGTATCATTTGATACTTGTTATGTTTCAAAGGTATCGCTGGATACTTTGAATGTTTTATGCTTGTTTTACAGTATCATTTGATACTTGTTATGTTTCAAAGGTAGCGCTTGATACTGGGAATGTTTTATGTTTATTTTGATGGTATCACTTGATACTTTGAATGTTTGATGCTTGTTTTACATTATGGTTTAATACTTGTTATGTTTCAAAGGTATCACTTGATACTTTGAATATTTTATGTTTTATTTTACAGTATCGTTTGATACTTGTTATGTTTCAAAGGTATCACTTGATACTTTGAATATTTTATGTTTGTTTTGATAGTATCGTTTAAGGCTTGTTATGTTTCAAAGGTATCCCTTGATACTGGGGATGTTTTATGTTTTATTTGATAGTATCGATTGATACTTGCTATGTATCAAAGGTATCATTATATACTTTGAAAGGGACTATGTTATCGCTCCTGCTGGAGATGAGTAGGAACTTGTATTTAAACAACACTGAATCTATGATGGAAACAGCAGACCTCGATGGACAGGATCTTTAATATACTTGGTTGAATGGTTACTTCTTTATCTTCTATTATGCTCTTTTGAATCCTTGTCTAGTCTACACAGCTCTCAACTCTTGCCAAGCAAGCAGGCCATCTGTTACTATGGTACTCGAAGCGTGATAAGCATCCCAGGTGTGAACACATTACAATTTTTTAACCTCGGCAAGTGGTTAAAGTATTGTACCTGGACGAGGCCTGATCAACCTACAGACATCCACCAAGAAACGCTAGCAGCTAGAAGTAGCAGAACCCATGGCAGTCGGCTTTGCCAGCTGTAACAGGGGCACTGGTAGGAAGATGGATCCCAAGGTTGCGACCGTACCGAACAACTTCAACCTTATCCCTAAAAGTTCACACCAATGCAAGGGTAAAGTAAATAGTAAAACTTAATATCGTTAAGCCTGGTGCTTCACTCAATTAAGGTCTCGAGAGGATTGATTGTTGGAGTAGGAGAGTTCTCACATAGACTTTCAGGTAGTTTAATGTTATGCCAGAAACTCCCCATCAGTTTACTCTAACCATTCCAGCACACCGTTCTCTGCTAAGGGCGGTCCGACAGGTCTCCTGGCACACCCTTCGGGCATGCATGTGTTGACACAATCTAGGCGGCGTTCACCTTATGCGGTTATCCCTTCTGCGGTGCATTTCCATTTTGCCCACCGGGGTGAAAACCTCTGCACATCGGTGTCTTGCCAGTGGCTAATAGTCAAGACGCCGGATGAACTGGACTATCTATGACACCTTTCCCATTTGCATTGATGTCTACTTGGCCCCAGAAGCTACCATGAGCATTTTATCTATCTACTATTTACGGTTCTTGGGCTTCCAGTGTCCTCCGCAGAGGACTGTGATCCGGAAGGGGTCCAATGGGTGCTACCAATGACCACTACCTCCGACCCAACTTACCTGTGGCAGGAATCATGCTTATAGTGTCTCTGCACACCCCTTTCAGAGCCTATGACGTTGCAACACTTTTAGGCTTGGTAGGTGTAAAACTCTCCTGGCTGCCCTGGCACCACCCAGGACTACCTTCAGGACCTCTTCAGTTAACTCCCATCAACTCCATCAGTTTTGGTCCGTTTTACTCTGAACAACTTGGAGGGGGTATCCTACCTTCCGCCCGATGCCCACTTATATATCCGGCCAACAGCTTATAGTCGACCGGACGGCAGCGATGTATACGGTGTTTTAAGCAGGTCTCCAAACCTTCCACTTTGCTAGACTACACACAACTACACAACCTTTCGCCCATGACATGCGGGCCTTAAGGTGGGGCCGGAGGGGTTTGATAGGAATAATGTCTCTAATTTACAGCTTCTTCGGAGCTGCCTAGCTTCACCCAATGGCATCTCCTAGAACCCGAGATTCCAATATTATGCGTGGCTTCACGTGACAAACATTCCGGTCATTTTTCCTGAACTCCCCAGGAAACTTTCTATTAAAAGGTAGGGTAACTCAGGACTTTGGGCAGGGTAACCTGATCCAAAGGGTAGGGTAACCTGGTCCAGCGGACAAGATAACCTTTCCCTATTACCCTGTCTATCCCGTCGCCAGCAATAGACATTTCTGACCTGTCTCCAGTTACCCGGCCTGGTTGAGCAACTGCCCCTTCAGAAGTTCCTAAGTACGCTGACACCTCTCCTGGGTGTACTCAGGTACCGAAGTACCTGGGCCGCTAATCCTGTTCACTCTCAAAGTCCAGGCCATCGGGTCTCCGTAGGTCCCGTACTCACTTGCCTGCCGGTCCCTACCAGTTCGCCTCCAGGCTACCTGTATGGGTGTAGGTTCCGACTGCCATAGCTCATGTGTGCTGGGTTGTTACACCAGCACACACTATTGAACTCCTCAGGAAGAGGAGTGGGAAGAAGATCCTACAAGAATGGCTAGAATACCCCAGACAAGCCAAGGAGCTAAGGGACAGGGCAGAATCCAGTACTGACGAAGCTGCCAGGGAGCTTGCAAAAGACCTGGCTTCATGAACCTCAGAACAACCTAAAGAAGAACAGGTTGGGACATCGGAAGACCCCCCACTGGCACCGAAGAACTCCTCCGCAACTGAGCACAGTGAAAGCAAGGAACCCGAATCTGACATATCTAGCTCCGAAGGTCCACCACCTCTCCCAGTACCCCTAACTCATAGCACTGATGACCAGCCAGGAAAGTAACCTAAGATAAAGTTACTACTAGCAGAGAAGTTCAGCGGAAAGGAAGACCACCTCAAGCCTGAAGTATTCAAGCAATGGAAAACCTCAATATGCCAGTACCTACTTATACAAGGGCTCAAGACTGCTGAGAGTGAAACAGGACTCTATGTTGGAGCTTTCTATGAAGGAGCTGCCTTGGAAGTATACCACCAATGCGTTGATGAATATAATAACAGAGACTACATCAGCAGTCAGACAGTTCCAGAATATTTGCAGGAACGATTGCAGTCGAGCTACAACCAAGAAGAACTGTACCAAGCCTTCAACAACATTCAGCAAGTACGGAATGGCAGAACAGGAAGGATCATGAAGATAGCTACTGAGCTCCTAATGTACCGAGGACGAATGTATGAACTCATAGTCAACAACAATGCTCTAAAGGGAAGATTCTATAATGCCATGGATACTGGACTTAGACAAGTGGTAGAATCAATGGAATAGGAAGATGATGATATAGACCACATCATCGCAAATGCCGAATGACAGGATGTATTCCTGCATAAAACTGGCGCTTATGGAAAGCAAAGTACAGCAAAGGGAAAGGGAAGACCACAAGAGCAGCTGCACTAAAAGGAGAAGATGACGAAATCGACACAAATGAAGATCCTCAGAAATACCAAACAGAAATGAAAGAAAAATGGAGAATGCCTTGAATATGAAAAGAAAGACCATATGGTATGAGACTGCTCCATCAAATGACAAATTAAGATGGAAACCTCAGCAAACTAGGTGGAGATACAAGACTTCGAGGAGGTGGAAATCAACTCAGCAGATGGAGAGACTGAGATTGAGTGCTACTGAAGCCTCCCAGCCCCTACTCTTCACCCAAACTGTACACTGGAAGGAATGATCTTGATTAATGGCACATGTACTAAAGTATTGTTTGATACAGGTGCAGTGGGCGCAGACATTGTTAGGAACACCTTCGTCACAACCCAGGGCATCTTGACTAACCTGATGAAAACACCGGTCACTGTGAACATGGCCAGGAAGGGATCACTATCAACAAAGCATAAGACTTGTGAAGTAACCATTCAACCAGGTTTGGCTAGGCTACTGAACAAAAGGATGAGGGTTGGAAATTTGGCGAAATATGATGCACTACGAGGGATGTCTTTCCTGACCCAGCACAGGGCTGTTATCTGATGTGGTGAAGCAGTGATTAAACTTCCCGAGGAAAAGCTCTGAGTGCTATGGAAACCATTAAGTGCGGAGTTCAGAGTGGCAATTTGCAAAACTGAACAGGAGGAAAGCCTGACTAAGTTTGCTGATGTATTCTCCGAGAAGATTCTGGAGACCTTGCCACCTCTTAGAAAGGTGAACCACCATATTCGCCTAACAGATACCACAGATCTCTGAAATCAATCGACAGACACCATACCTGAAACGTACAAAGGGAACCTCTGCGACTGGATAAAAGAGAAGTTAATGACTGGAGTTATCTACAGGACTGAATCTCTAGGAGCAGCGCCCAAGTTTGTTCAGCCGAAATCCAATGAAAGGATCAGACCACTGGTGGATTTGAAGCTACAAAATAAGAACACAGGTATGGATAGTTCGTCGATCCAAAATCAGACACCGATCCTGAATGCTGTGGGAAAGGCAAGATTCTGAAGGAAGACAGACCTTAGTGATGTCTACTTGGCGAGCCAAGTTGAACAAGGAAATGAGAAGTTCAACAGGTTCAAAATCACTTTTGGCAGATTTGTGAGTAAGGTCATGTTGCAAGGTGACATGAATGTACCTTCTACCTTCTTGTACATAATGGAGGACCTACTCAGGGACTTTCTGCATCACTTTATGTGGGTATATATTGACAATATCCTCGTTTATTCAGACACAGCAACAGAGCTGTAATGTGTTCGGGCCAGGCCCTAGTCACGTAGCGGTACGATAGGAGCAGATGGCTTCGTGGTCAACACGAAGCGAGCGCTGC
>PYWC01000014.1:1838632-1894144 GCA_003182015.1 Tuber magnatum
ATATCGCTTATCTCCAGTATGAGCAATATTGCAAAACATTGTGTGTATCAACCGATAGCACACGAAACGATACAAGTATCAAACGATACTGTAAAACCAAACATAAAACAATGTGTGTATCAACCGATAGCACACGAAACACTACAAGTATCAAACGATACTGTAAAACCAAACATAAACTCCTAGTAACCCGTACCGGTTACAAGAGCACATACAGCTTATCAGAAGTGTATGTGAATAATTGTGAAGGCAAGGTTTTACACCAGCAGAAGCAAGTTAACCCTATTTGCGAAATCACTAGATGTACTAGGACATGTTATAGATGATGAAGGCATTCATGCCTCATCTGGGAAACTGGCTTCGATTGGGAAATAGGATATACCAAGAAACCAGAAGGAACTGCAGCCATTCCTGGGTCTGGTAAACTATATCGCGCAATTTCTATGACACCATGCTACTGTCATGGCACCCCCTACGGATCCAACAGGGAAAGTGAAGTTTGTCTGGACGGACACAGACGACAAAGCTTTATCCAACAAAAGAACTGATCAAACAAGTGCAGGTGATCAGACCAATAAATTATAACTCAGAAGACCCCATATGGCTGATAGCCAATGCCTGGAATATTGGGATCGGAGCATGGATTGACCAGGAGCCAACACATGAAACAGCCTGCCCAGTGGCTCTCCACAGTCGGAAGTTTACAAACTCACAGACCAACTATAGTACCACAGACAAGGATGCACTAGCGGTAATCGATGCACTCCAAGCTTTCAACCATATGCTTTTGGTTTCCAAATTTACTATTTACACAGACAACCAACCTCTGGTAAACCTGAAGACCGATCGGATCCCTGGCCGCAGAAGAACTTGTTGGATAAGTGAACTAAACAAATATGACGCGAAGCTGGTGTACAGCCCAGAATGAACAAACTGTTTAGCAGATGCACTCTCCCGCATCTTCGAAGACTCTAATGACAAGACTCTACCACTTGTCCTTGATCATACCCTTGAGGATAATAATATCTCTGACTCAACCTCCTATGAAGATCCTTCTATAGCACTAGTCTCAATGGCTCACAAAGACTTTCCTCCCTTCCCAGCTTGCTCCATGCAGTTCAGGGAACCGCCCACTTGCCCCCAACTCCAGATAGGGAAAGATGAACTCCCCTCCATGGGTACGACTGAATAAGGCTCTGAATGGGACAAACCTATGTTCCAAGCAGTAGCAGCACTATCAGATGAACAGACACGACCTCCAGTAGCTCTCCTAAGCCCTCAGCCACCACGACACCTTGATATCCCCACAATAGAAACCCGCAGGGCGATCCCTCCATTGAGCCCACTGGGACTACCTGCAGTGGACCTCCTGCATGGAGTATCACTTAGCATCTACAACAAGGAAGCGATTGTCACAGTTGTACCCCACCTGATGGATGCATACCACTGTATCCTATATAATGTCCAGGAAGAAGAAGAAGATACAGGACAGACCACGACCAGAGCGCAACAGATTGAAGATGAACAGGATATTATCAATACATCTCACGAAATGCGGAGCGTTTTCCGATAACAGATGGTATCTGGATACCGACAGCAACCAATCTACTCCCATGTTATGAGCTGCACTAGACCAGGAGACCTGGAAGGAGCCTACATAGTGGACGAAATGCTATACATGAGGACCTATTATGGTGAAAACTACTTTTTTATCCCCAAAGGACAGGTGTTCCATAGGAAGACCCTACGGGAATATGTCATATATGAGATACAAGGCAAAGGACACTACAGTGCAGAATGAAACCTCCGATATGTAACCGATTATGTCTACTAGCCTGAGATGCGGAAGGACTTTTGGGATTATGTGAAGCAATGTGACACCTGCCAAACGAATAAGGAACCAACCCACAGACCAGAAGGAAGGACCCAAACACTTGACTCACCTTCTGAGGTGTTCGAATTGATTGTCATTGATTTTGCAGGACCTTTCAACAAGTCAAATAGGTTTGATCTTGTCCTGGTAGCAGTGGATCAATTAAGCAGCTATGTGTTGGCTTATATCCACTAACACGACAGTCATGGCGGAAGGAACAATGAAACTCCTAGAACCAGACATCTTTACCCCTCACGGCTACCTCCTATCAATAATCAGTGATGCTGACCCTCGTTTCAAATCTAATTGCTGGAAGCAGACATGCAAATCCCTTGGAATCGAACACATCAAAGGAGTGCCTCGGTATCATGAAACTAATGGACAGGTTAAGCGAAAGATCTGCGACCTCAAGACCAGCTTGAGGAACATGGTCAATAGACCTCAGACCAACTGGGAACCCCTCCTTACTTCTCTCACAGCATACCTGAATACTAGCTTTGCCAAAACCCTCCACATGTCACCATATAAGGCAAGGTATGAATGCAACTACCCTCTACTTCCGATAACCCTCTTCAAGAACTCAGCAGTCCCTGCCTTACATGACTACCTCAACTGGCACTAGACCGATCTGAACCTAGCCTTGCAAGCAGTAAAGCAAGTCTGCCACCGAAGTGTGACTACTGTAGCACAACGCTGAAGACCCCCCAAGCCTATAGTGGTTGGAGAATTGGTCCTGGTACATAGGGCACTATTTGTATTGACATGTAGGAGGAGCAAGATGCTACAACCTCGCTGGTGAGGACCATTCAAAGTACTGCAATTCAACTAGTTTACCGAGAACTACATAGTCATGATGGATGGAAAAACCTATCGGAAAGAAACAGGTGTTTTTCACTCTACCTTGGTAAAACCATACCACCCAAACAATGACCAAAGGTTCCCTGGATGAGCCTATACCCGCCCTACCCCAATACGAATAAAAGAGAACCAAGAGTGGGAAGTTGACAAAAATCTTAGACCACAGAAAATGATACAATGATAACAAATTCCTAGTAAAGTGGAAAGGATATCCACACAGTGAAGACAGCTGGGAACCTCTGGAAGGCCTTGAGAACAGCATGGAGCTAGTGAAGAAATGGTGGAAACACAAGAAGGAAGGAACACCACCAAATATTCAACAGATCTCGACAGGAATCGCTAGGCCAGCCACAAGGTACTGGTCACCAGAGATGCCTGATACCTACCAGTTCGGAGAATAAATCGAGAAAGGACTAGCAAAGGCAGGCTTCTGGGCTGGTTACTTTGATAACGAATTTGACTTGACCAGCAAGAAGGACAACGCAAGGGAGGATGCAGCACTTGACTACTACTTCTAAAACCTGACACCTCTCTATCCGAAACCATAATGATGTTAAACTAGGTGGAACTTAGTGTGGGGCAGTGGTATCAGCTGGTGGGACTGTGGGTGAACTATGGTACTATCCTATTATCTGAATACTTCTCTAAAATTTACTATTCTTACTGGGAAGAATGTGGGATAGTTCAAGTGATCTGTGGGGACAATGTTAGAGTGCGGGCCTACTGTAACATGCCCTAGTATGAGGGTGGGTTCTTTGTTGAAGTTGCAGTTTGCGCTTCTTGTTTGTCATCTGATTACAGGTTGGGCAATGATTTCTTTGAGGAGAACAGTTATGGCAAGCAGGATTTCTTTGAGAATTTTGATTTTCAGGGTTATTGGTTTTGTTTTGGGTTGAATAGTTCTGTTTTGGAGAATGCAACTGGTACAGGTACTAGGTTATATTTTATGTTTTATTTTACAGTATTGTTTGATACTGGTTATGTTTTAAAGATATCGTTTGATACTTAGGGCGGGTTGGAACAACCTATTGCCAATTGGGCAAAGTGTACAGATTAGTACTAGGGATATGGGGGGATCTCAGAGGATGACGGGAAAAAGATATAACTGGTTTCTTGGCTAGCGCGGGGTCCTAGCTCACTCATGCGGGGTCCGTGAACCCCCTATACATATATGCCTTCCAGCTCCCCAGACCTTGAGATCATCACCCTTCCTCGCTTCCTCACTTTCCACACCTCACGTTCTTTGTTACCCACCTGCCACCCACAACAGACTCCCATGCACCCTCATTGCCACACGGGCATACACTGGCGGTGACAATCTCCTCCGGCAAGCGTAGTGGCACCAACTGTAACGTGTTCGGGCCAGGCCCTAGTCACTTAGCGGTACGATAGGAGCAGATGGCTTCATGGTCAACACGAAGCAAGCGCTACTAGCTAACAGAGGCTTCGAACGGGGTGTAATAGGAGATCAAAGAAGTAACCGTTCAACCAAGTATATTTTAAGAATACTGTTGGTTGAAGTCTGCTGTTTCCATCGCAGAAATCAGCGGTCTTTAAATACCGCATATCACTTGTCTCCAGTATGAGCGATATTGCAAAACATTGTGTGTATCAACCAATAGCACGCAAAACAATTCACGTATCAAACGATACTATGAAACGAAACATAAAACAATGCATGTATCAACCGATAGCACACGAAACAATACCAGTAACAACCGATACTGTGAAACCAAACATAAAACAACCTAGTACCCGTACCGGTTACACTCCCAAAATAAAATAACAATTTCACCAAATAAAAGAACCTAATGAAATCCTAATAGCTGGTAATTCCGCTATTATCCGGGAAGTCCGCTTAGGACCCATCCTCATCGTCATCGCTATCGTGCAACAATCTCATGTTGTCCTGCAACATCCATTGCGCATCTTCCAACCATCTTTCTAAGTACTCCCCACATGGCACTCTGCGCACAAAGCAATCTGACTCCCAGTAGTGTGGCAGGTCCACAAAGTTCTGTACTATTCAGTCCTCCCATTCCTTCGCCTCGCTGTCGATCCGTCCACAATCTTTGCAGTGATCGATGTAAAATATCTTCCAGTATACATCTTCTGGAATGATTTCTCGGTAAACTAGGTACCCCAAAATAAGGTCTCGTCCCTTTATGCTGACTTCTTTGTAGGTCGACATTTTGCTACTTTCGCGTAAAGATATGTTTTGTAAGTAGTAAAGATTTGGAGGTGTAGTAGTTTGGTCTGTTTTCCTCAGCGTGTTAGGAGGATAGTGGGTGGTATTTATGTTTCAGTGGTGACCTTGCATAGGTGTTGGCCTTGCTTAGATATCGGCCTCGCTTTGGTTTTCAGGGGAAGGGGGGTGCTGCTTAAGTTCGGTTTCTTCCGTCTCCATGCAGCCATCACATTTTTCTGTGCTCAGGTAGCACCCACTACCGAAGCGGAAAACATCTGACATTGATTCTCCCCACATTCGTCCCATTGATTCGGTTGTTATTTCTAAGCCTTTGTTGCAGATGTTGATGAATAGTCGGTGTGTAAGGTATCGTCTAGGGATAATATCACGGTTCATCAACAGTCCCATTAGCTGATGGCACAGTCTCCCAGGTACTTGCTCATAGTTTGACATCGTAAGGCTGTTGGATGGAGTGTTTTTTCCTTTCGCTATTGCCAGTACTCCACCTCAGCCAGCCGGGCTAGGTATGCTGCTTTATCTTCCATTACCCGATTTTCATCTTCGCTGCTTTCGAAATCGCTCTTGAAGGGGGCTGACCAAAATCCGTCCTGTATCCCTTGGTCCGTGTCCAGGCGCAGCTGTTGGATTTCTGGGAGGGTTGGGCTCCATGCCACCGTCACATGGTTTATCATAGGGGGTAGCTTGTCCTCTGGTTTGTTGTCTGCCCACCATTGATTCACCAATTCCATCGCATTTTCCAATCATTCAATGGGTTCCCAGCTATTTTCTTTTTCCGGGTACCCCACCCATTTCACTAGGAATTGGTTGCGATCATACCGTGTTCTGTGGTCTCGTATGATTTCCACTTCCCATTCTGGTTTCTCGTTAACCACGATCGGGGGCAGTTTTGTGTGGCCCCTGGCAGGGAAGGAGACATCATCGTTAGGGTGGTATCTTTTCACGATAGATGCATGGAATGTTGCTACTCGGTTTCTGCATATTCTACCGTCTATTTCTACCGTATAATTTTGTGTATGCTCATCGGATTCGATTATCTTGAATGGTCCACACCAGCGTGGTTGCAATTCCTTCCTACGTCCCAATTCTGTGGCGAATAAACTTCCGTATACCCGTAACAGATTACCCTTTTCTATCGGTGTATGGTGTCTGCGTCGTTTTGCTGCCATTCTCGTGCTTCTAAATCGTTCCATTCTGATCGCATTGAATGCCCCGTTCCGGATTGCTTGGTGCTTGTTTAATAATTCGTCGGCAGCCGGCACTGCGGAGTTCTTGAAGTTCACTAGGGGAAGTAGCGGGTAATTCTTTCCAAAAATAGCTTTATATGGTGACATGCTGTGAGTTTCTGACCATCCCGCATTCAGGTATGCTGCTGTTTCTGGTATGGCATCAAACCTGTTGTTTTGTCTGTCATTGACTAGGTTTCGGAGAGCTGTCTTCAATTCTCAAATCTTTCTTGCGACCTGTCCATTCGTTTCATGATGGCCTGCTGCCGCCTTGATATGCGCAATGCCTAACGATCGACAGTGTTGTCTCCACACATGTGACTCAAATCGTGGGTCCGCATCGCTTACTAGAGATGTTGGGTAGCCATGGGGTGTAAATATTTTGTTGCGTAGAAGTTCCCAGGTTGCTATTGCTGTTACTTGCTTCATTGTAGGTATAAGCCACGTAAATCCTGAAAACCTATCTATCGCAAGTAGGATTATGTCGTATCCCCATGAATTGCGGAAGGGTCCAGCAAAGTCAATGGCTATTGATTCGAAGATTTCCGACGCCAGGTTAATTGTCTGAGCCTTTCCTCCTGGCAATTTTGTAGGTTCCTAGTTTACCTGACATGTGTGGCACTGGGTTACATATGCTCTAAAGTATTTCCACATTTCAGGCCAAAATAGGTACTCCGTTGCGTACCGTAAGTTGCGTTCAACACTTTGGTGTCCTTGGTGGTGAATTTCGCTAATGACATATTCTCTTAATGTCGTATTTCCGTATGCGGGGTCTTTTGGGATATACAGGCAGTCTTCCCCATATCTGACTTTTGCGTATAGCATTCCGTTTGCAACCTTGTAGGAAGACAAATCTCCTGTGGAGTCCATATTCTCATTTACTGTCTTCCAAATTGGTTCTTTCCCGTATGCTGCTACCATGTGTGCTCGGAACGTTGCAATCATTTTATCGACTCTTTATAAGGTGTCGCGTTCATTTTCTATTGCGCTTCCTCTGCTTGTCTCAGGTAGGTCTTACTCCTCGTTGTCTTCCAAGACATCGTATAGCCAGCGCCGGTATTCTGTCATTGTCAGGGGCATTACTGAGACTATGGTCCCATTGGTGAGGCTATCTAGCCGTTCCGCTCATCTAATCGGCGGTGGGCTATCAGGTCCTGGCATTTGGAATGCCACTATAGTTGCAGCCGTAAGGTTCTCTATTGGTTCAGGCTCCGGCATTTGGAATGCCCGGGCTTCCGCGTTTAGCAGTGCCGAGATTGCATAAGACCTGCGCGTCGGCTGGGCAAAGGTGGACGGCCCTTCTCCCGCACTAATTGGTCTTCTGCCGGTCATTTGTTGCTATTCCCAGTCATTGATTTCGGTGGACTTCGGAGGGCTCGGGTTGATTTCTGTACTTGGGGGGCTTGGTCCTTCACTAAGTGGGTAAGGGGTCGATTTTCCCCGTCGTCTAGGATGGTTGTTCGTGAATTTGATCTCGGTTTGATGACATGGGCAATGATCCACGTAACAGTGTGAGTGGTGTAAGGCTCTATGTTCGAGTTCTTCGGCTGGCATACTTCTTAGGGTACACTGGTCACCCCAATCGTTTCCTGCAGTGATTGAGTAGGAGCTTTCAGGGGGTACAGGGACCTCGTTGGGGTACTCAGTATAGGAAAAAGGAGAGGAAGTGGGGGAGAACTCATGCGTGGGCTCCATTGTGCTTGATGCTTGCTCGTATGCCGTGTTATCTGAGATGTCATCCGATTCTTTCGTATAATCATGGACATAGAGTGGATTCAAGTCTGATTCTCCCTGATATATCCGGGAAAGGGCAGCAGCTGAATACTTCGTGCTTCCTGGTGTGGAGACTATTTTCGCGTTGTATTTTCCCCAGGCTCTTAGCCATCGCACTTGCTTTCTGCTAGGGTTCTTTGCCGTTCGTAGGTGTGTTAAGGGTTGGTACTCTGTAACTATTGTGAAGGAATTTCCTGTTAGTACATTGTGGAACTGATTAAGCACTTCTACTATCGCTAAGGCCTCTTTATCAGTGGTCCCATAGTTCATCTAAGCATGGGTGAACTTTCTGCTGTATAGCGCGGCTGGTCGTGCCGTCTCGTAAGTGGGTTCCTGTCCCACCCATGCTCCAACTCCTATATCCGAGGCATCTGTAACCAACCAAATTGGTTCCTTGTTTCATATGTCTATTGGTCGCATGACTTGGTGATCGATGATGCGCTTTTGGACCATATCGAATGCGCTTTGGTAGGTTATTGTCTATACGAATTAGGCGTTTCCCGTTAAGTCGGTTAGTAGTGCCGTTAATGTAGCATGGTGTGGGAGAAACTGGGCCACATAATTCACTATTCCAAGGAATCCTTGTAGCTCCTTCTTGTTTTTTGGTGTCTCCCATCCTGCAATGGAGGATATTTCCTGGGGGGAGGCATGGATTCTCTGGTTGTCCACTATGTGTCCTAATACTTCTAGCTTATCCGCAAAAAGTACTGACTGCCTTTTGCTCACAAAAGAATTTTGCTTTTCTGAGACGGTCACATACTTGGCATATGTGCTTTTCGTGTTCTTCTGATGTGTCTGAAAATATGAGAATATCATCAATGTATACACATACAAAATGATGTAAAAATTAGCTTAGGAAGTCCTCCATTATCCGCATAAATGTTGCTAGTGCATTCATGTCTCCTTGTAGCATTACTTTGCTCACAAATCCTGCGAACGGGGTTTTGAATGAGTTGAACTTAACACTGTCCTTGTTCAGCCGTGTTTGGAAGTATGTGTCGCTTAGGTCGATCTTGGTCCTAAATTTCGCTCAGCCTATTCGGTTAAGGATCTGCTGTTGGTTTGGAATCGATGGACTATCCATGACCGTGTTATCGTTTCTCACTTTCAGGTCCACCAGGGGGTGGATCCTTCCATCTGATTTGGGTTGTACAAACATAGGTGCCGCTCCGGGAATTTCCTGTCATACAATTACTCCACTTCATAGTTTCTCGTTTATCCAGTTCATGAGTTTTTCTTTGTAGGCTTCTGGAATCCAGTATGTTGGTTGGTTGCGTAGATCAGTTGGATCTTTTAGCCAAATGTGGTGGCTAATCTTACGCACTCGGGGTAGCGTTTCAGGGACCTTGTCTGGGAATGTATCCTTGTATTCTTCCAACAATGTTTTTGTGGTGGCGACTGACACAGCGGCTCGGAATTCCCCGCTCGTTGGTTTGTATAGCACATGTAGCTTGTCATCGGGAAATTCCACTGCTGTATCCCCACACCTGATAAGAGCATTATGTCTTTTCAGGAATGGCATTCCAATCAGGGCATCGTACGTTGCCAAGTTTCCTACCAACTGTTACACATAAGATGGACTGGCAAAGTGTAATGGGCATCCCACGTGATCATTAGCAAAAGGTCATGTGTTCAATCCCAGGGTCCGCCGGGGTATTTGCAGAACGAGTTAATTTCTACCAATACAATGCCAGCACAAAACCCGCATTTACACCACGACTGAAGGTCGCCAACTGTGGGGTTTTCGCTGAATTCTCAAGAGAGGACTCGCGGCTATGCTGACAAGGTTGAATGAACTAAATCGGTTGGTTGGTTGTAGAGATAAACACATGCAAAGATCCCTCAGCTGCGCCAACGGATGGATGCCAACAGGGGGGAGGTCAGCTACTCCGATAGGAGTCCCCAGCTGCCATGAAGGCAGAAAGACAGAATTTCAAGTCCATTGGTGGAGGAATGAGGAGGAAAATCCTGATGAGGGAACGACGCTCAAGAGACGATCGTTCACCCACACCCAGAAGCATGACAAGGTAGAGTCAGTTGAGGACCTACCGCGTGAAGAAATCAACACTGAGCGCAGCGAGGCCTAACTGCCATTGGTGTGATAAGATAGGAGCATGCGTCCTGCGGGTCGATGCAGACGGATGGGAAATCCTCCTACCTTGATAAGTCTGTCGTCGGAGCTGATCACTCCGTATGCAGAGAAAGGACCAGTAGCCGCTTGCCACGGCGAAGTGGTTCAAGTGGCTATGATTAGCACCGAGGCAGCGGGGAGAGGGGTGGGACACCCTCTCCGCTGCTCGGGGAAATCAGAGCCAAGCGGGGTAAAGGTTTTCAGGGTCTACGAAGTTCGCATAGAGGAAAAGTGGAAGAAATGGATAGGCCGCGAACACCCAGATGTGGAATATAAATATCGAGGTGCCTCCCATGCTTTATAGATCATCAGCGACGGAGAAGAGATCTTATCAATATATTCGTTCTACGATAGAAACCTACATTTGTTCTTGACATCATAAGTGAGCCTTCCTAGAAAATCACTTCGTCACCTATCGGGCCTTAGTCCAGACTCGCTTGTCTTTAGAGTCCGCTACCGCCTAACACCAACATCTCCTGATTTGTCCATTTCTTTTTCCCGATTCCTATGGTCAGTCCACATTTCGTGAGGCTTGAAGAGCAGGATCCTTTCATAGCCAGATTGACTGTTGTTGGTTGGGGTAGGGGCTCTGTAGGGATGCCATGGGTAGAGATAAAGGTGGCGCTAATTATGTCGCAGCCGATTGTTCCCGTGTCGAATAGTACCTTTGCTGGGTGGCCTTCTATATGAATCGTTCCTTCAAGAGCATCACGGGGCCTGATTGCCAACGTTGGTTGTGTCCGCAGGCTTTCCATTTCCACTGAGTTAATTTCCACTTTGTCATATTCGGTTGCTTCCATATGGTTTGTGCTCGCCTCTCGCTTAGCGGCCTTTCCTTTTCTCTTTTTGGAATAGCAATCTTTTGCGTAGTGCCCCTTTTTCCCGCATTCGAAACATGTGTCTTCCTTGCGTTGTTTCTGCTTCTTGTCTTTCTTGTCCTTTGAATCCTTGCGGTATGGTTTATCCTTTTTCGTATTATCCCGCGATGATGATCCTTTGCTGTCCCTTCACTGCGGTACGCGGGTCCGGTAAACTCCTGTTTCATATAGGATAGCGTTCTTCCATTCGGCCTGCTTGACTATCTTGTCAAAGGAATCACCTTCCTCCTCCATGGGTTCTACTTCCTGTCGTAGTCTGGGATGCATTGTTTCATACAATCTTTGTCGCAGCGTATACTGAGACACCGTCCCCGTAGGCAATTGTCCATTATACATTAAGAGATCCGTCGCAACCAAAGTTACTTTTTCGGATTTGCTATTTGGTACTTTGTGGATATCCTTGAACTTTGTGTATAGTTCTTCCATGTTTCGTGAGGATTGGAATCTTCCTTTCAAGTATTTTATCACGGTTGTTCCTCAGATCTTTTCCCCACACTCATAGTGGTTGATGGCCTGATCGTATGCTTCCTCCACCTTCCCGGTACAGAAAGTTCCAAAGTATGCTCTACTTCCTTCCTTAGTTTTGTCCACTCCGTGTAGGACCAGGTATTGAGAGGTTGTTATAACCCATCGGTCAAATACTTCAGGTTTTAAGTCATCCTTTTCGCCTGAGAACGAGGGTGGCAGCGGCAGTTTGATTTTAGGTCCGCTTGGCCCAGCCCCTGGGCCGGGTGGTTCGGCAGATTCACCTTCAGACATATTGTGTTCAGACTCTTCGTTACTCGAGCTGTCATCTGAGGAGCTTCCAGGAGGGTCATTGGGGATTCGTCTGGTGGCTGCCTTACTACCGAGCGATCTGAGGCTTCTTCCTCGTCTTCTTCCATCATTGGTGTCAGCTTGGGTATGCTGTCTTTCTTCGGTGGTTGCCCCAGTGCCTTTCCTTTGCTGCGGCTGGGGGGAAATAGCCCAGGAAGGCTGGTTGCTGCCTTAGCTAATTCGTCAGTCGGTTCGCTAAAGGTCTGCTTGGCCAAGTCTCGGGCTAGTTGTCGTTCTGCTTCGTCGATCGAGAACCCGCTCTTTGGCCCTTTCGGTTTCTTGGGTAGCCTTTTCTAGGTAAGGCCTTCTCGTGGGACCTGCTTCCCACTTCGAGTCTCCAGTAACTCAATGGTGTCCTGTTGGCGGAGCCGAACCTTTCATGGTTCTGCCGCTCCCCGATGCTAGCTTCGCTATTGGACCTTTCGTAGGTTGATCAGACCAGGTCCCTGCAGGTTTCTTAACCACTTGCTGAGGTTAAAAAAATGTGACGTGTTCGGGCCAGGCCCTAGTCACATAGCGGTACAACAGGAGCAGATGGCTTCATGGTCAACACGAAGTGAGCGCTGCTAGCTAAAGGAGGCTTCGAACGGGGTGTAATAGGAGATCAAAGAAGTAACCGTTCAACCAAGTATATTTTAAGAATACCATCTGTCGAAGTCTGCTATTTCCATCGCAGAAATCAGCAGTCTTAAAATACAGCATATCGCTTATCTCCTATATGAGCGATATTGCAAAACATTGTGTGTATCAACTGATAGCACACGAAACAATACAAGTATCAAACGATACTATGAAACCAAACATAAAACAATCTGTGTATCAACCGATAGCACACGAAACAATACCAGTATCAACCGATAATGTGAAACCAAACATAAAACAACCTAGTACCTGTACTGGTTACACCAGCCCTAAAGCCTCCGACCGTGGAATGAGTACACCTGAGATCAGGCAGATGACAGGAGTGTTTGTATTTCTTTGGCGTTGTTCATGGGTCTATTCATTTCCTTCTTACTTAGCTTTCCTTAATATATCTGTTCAGCTTTGGAAAATTGGTGAATGTTTTATGTTTGTTTTGATAGTATCGTTTGACGCTTGTTATGTTTCCAAGGTATCGCTTGATAATCTGGATGTTTTATGTTTTGTTTGGTAGTATCATTTGATACTTGCTATGTTTCAAAGGTATCGTTAGATACTTTGAAAGGGACTATGTTATCGCTTATGCTGCAGATGAGTGAGAACTTGTATTTAAATACCACTGATTCCACGATGGAAACAGCAGACTTTGACTAACAGTATCTTTAATACCCTTGGTTGTACAGTTACTTCTTGATCTCCTATTACACCCTTTCGAAGCCCCCCCTTAGTCTACACAGCTCTTGCCTCTTACTGAGCAAGTAGGCTACCTGTTACTGTTGTACTTGAAGCATAATAAGCACTCTAAGCATGAACACGTTTCACATTTCTCCCAACCGTACCACCCCCTGTTCACTATCATAATTTGCTAGCTCTTACCATGATTCTTTACTCTCATATGATTTCACAAGTATTAAAGTCCTGATTGTACTGCTGTTCAATCAAAATCGGCAATAGATAACCAGATCTCTTACTATACTAAATATCCATACAATATCAACACTTCCTCCTTTGACTGCAAGAATATTACTAGCCATTCAAGCTAAATTGGGCAATGTCTTAGCATTCAACCTCCACTACTCCAGTATGTTTGTCTTGCAAAAGATCCCAGTTGGGCTTACATCAGGCATGGAATTTGAGGTTCCAGTGGTTAGCTCCAGAGGTTGGAACTGAGATTCTGATTTGATATATATAAATATCTCATTGACCACAATAGTTCTCAATCCTGATCTAGGAAGCAGCTTTGATCGACTACTTAGACTACTCTCTAGAATTGGCTTATCAGGATACTCAGCAATCATTGGTACATACTGAAGAGTATGATATGCAATAAACTCCTTTTTATATGACTTCTCATAATCAGTCTCACCCGAAGCATCTAAATCCTATTCATGAAATTGGTCTAGTTTGCAATATGGGTTGAGACAAGCTCCAATACCAAACAGAAGGCCTCTTGGGTCTTTGGTTTTACCATAATAAACTGCTGCCTTTAGTTTTGCTCTCAGCAAACCTTCAGGAATGTTAACCTTTTACTCCATCAGCTTGGTTTCTAGATTTGCAATTAGCATTTCTAAATGAACCAAGATATCTTGATAGACTTGTAATATGTGAAGAATTGTAACTGTATTTGTTTTTGACATCCACAGGGTCTAAAACTGGATGGGCTGAACTACTTTCAAGATGCACTTAACTTGCTGCGCTTCTTTGGGGGTGGGCCACAGTGGCATAAACTCAGAATAAGTTTGTAACCAATCTTTCGTGAATTCCCACAACCATATAGATCTCTCCAAAATATTTAGAGTCAAGTTTTATACTGTTTTGAGATTGTAAATGAGCATAGTTGGAATCTCAAAACTGTTATTCTGTATCTCAATGATGTGCTGCTGGTAATGTGATGAAGCTCCAATAGAAATACTCATTTTTCGGTATAAATATACACACAACCTGATTAGCATTCTTCATTCAATGACTCAGGTATAGTTTTTAGAAACAATTCAGATAAGAATTAGATGTCATCTTTCATTCTCTAAAGCTCTGGGCTTCATTGTATAGTATTCAGATTCTTACTTCTGCACTTGAGAGTTTTGAATTTGGGTCTATGAATCTGTGCATATGTGTTTATATGTATATGCCAAGATATGTGTAATTGACAGTAAAACTGTTACAAGTATATGGGGTCTTGGATATTACCTTTTCTATTGTCTTGTGAAAGCCATTATCCAATCTCATAACCCTATTGATATAATCTGCCTTACACCCAGATAGCATATAATCCACCTTTGATTTTAGCTTGATAGAACTTATAATTGCAGCAAGAATAAGCTGAACAACAGGGACTATACAAGGAATATAGTTTTCTATCAGGAACTATTTAATTGATAGCAAACATAATAGGCTGTTTAAGACTTCTATCAGGATTTGGTTGTAACTACCACTATTAGTGGTAAAACCAAGGATTCTATCCTGAATTCTGTATTTAATGAGGACCTGATTAATGATTCCTGCTATAATTGTACTGGTGTGAGAACTTTTTATTTCCTTAAACCCAATTAGCACTTCCTCCACCAGCTAGTTTCTGAGACCCAATAGGCCACAAATACCAGAAATATGAGTTTATTTGGTGAAGTCCATGCATCCACTACCAGGGAGATCTTTCTATCAACTAGCAAGCTGGTTAGAATCTCACCTATTGTAGTATTACCGAGCGATTTTAAGTATCTTGTCAGTGCTGTCAGGCTTGGGATTTCAATTTCTGGATGAATATATTTGAAGGCTCAGTGGAAGACAATATTGTTTGAGCAATTAAATACAAGATTTGTGGCAAGAAAGGCCTCTAGAAAGTATTCTTGGAAAAGATAATGTTTTAAATCTATTGGTGTTACTAGATCAACTATCCTGTGCTAATTTCAAGTTCTAGTTCCTTCTTGGAACAGAGTAAGGACATCTGTACCAGGTAATCTTCTGGTGTTAAATTCATTAAACTTTCTCGATTTCTGACATGTGGCAGACTTGTTGTAATCATACATTGAGCTAGTGCCTGTGCCTCTTTGGTGAGCCAGAACCTTCCTGCAAATAATACAAGTCACCCGCAGTGCACCAACAGTATGACTCGAGTGGTTGGCACATTGCTCAAGGTATTTCCACATGTTTGTACCTGAAAGATCAGAGTGCTATCTCACTCTCTTCTTGCTAGCATATTTTCTAGTATATGCTGCAAATCCTACTTTGTAACTGGTGTGGGTACTAGGTTGTTTTATATTTCGTCTCACAGTATCATTGGATACTTGTATTGTTTCGTGTGCTATCGGTTGATACGCACATTGTTTTATGTTTGGTTTCACAGTACCATTTGATACTTGTATTGTTTCGTGTGCTGTCGGTTGATACACACAGTGTTTCATGATTGGTTTTATAGTATCAGTTGATACTTGTATTGTTTCATATGCTATCGGTTGATACACACAATGTTTTTGAATATTGCTCATGCTGGAGATAAGCGATGTGCTGTATTTAAAGACCACTGATTCCCACAGTGGAAACAGTAGACTTCGACAAACAGTATTCCTAATATACTTGGTTGAACGGTTACTTCTTTGAGCTCCTATTATGCCCCATTTGCAGACTCCTTTAGTCGGCAGTGCTCGCTTCTTGTTGATCAAGAAGCCACCTGCTCCTATCGTACCGCTAGATGACTAGAGCCAGGCCCGAACACGTTACATACTTTCTCTTTCTACCACTATATCGAGCAGTCATGATATTCTTCACTATAGGGATAAATATTTCCCAATAGCTCAAATCAGTTTGTATCACTAGTCACTGAAGCTAGAGCTGGTAGGTAGACCATGTTTCAAGCATGGTCTTAGTTTTCAGATGGTAGTGAAACAGAACCTGTTTGCAAAGGTCTTATGGAACTTGAAGAAAGTGCTTAAGAGGAACTGGCGAGAGGTTTCTGTATTGGTGCTACTAGTTTATTGCTTGTATATGGAATCGGTTGGACAGATAGTACAGATAGTAATGGAGACTGGTTCCTGATTAGGCTATTGTGTACATGTAGAAAGGAAGTTGAACTTCTTACACCACTGCTATTGTGGGCCCCTTAGCTGCTATTGTGGGAGTATAGGTTCTCAGCTGTAGAGGATTCGGGCTTTGAAGACATTTTGAGTATTAAGATAACAATATTGCTTGATGATGGGAGGCTTGATAGTTGTTATAATAGAAGTCTTTCAGCTGGAATGCATTCTACAAAATAGATGTTTGGATTTGAGCAATGTACGGTTATATGCTGTCTGTACCACTGATCTAAGAACCTCACCCAGCTGTTATTTTGTGATTCTATTTCTTTACCTATACATGCATGATTGTATATTAATTGTTCATGGAAATAAATAGATTTCATACATATGACTTGTACATATGGTTTTTGAGAGTATAATTTGCACATATAACTTGTGCATATGACTTGTATATTGTCATGATCTGGCTAGAGGAGTGCTAGCCAGGTGACGGCAACGAGGAACAGGTTTTACACATGACCTCATTCAGAGGTCATACAGTTAAGTTATTCTTTCATGCACATGACCTCGTTAGCAGGTCATAGGGCTCGTTTATGTTTAAATTGGTTGTATGCACATGACCTTGTTAGCACGTCATGGGGCTCATTTACGTTTGATTGCATTTCGCACATGAGGTACAGTTGACGTCATGGGAAGGGTCTAGGCTGGCCAGTACTGCTTACCAGCAAGGCAAACTAGCTTGTGTTTCGCGCATGACCTCTTTGGTAGGTCATGTGGTTTGTTTATGTGTTTGATTATATTGCATTGGATTTATGTTTTCACACATGATGTCGTGCAGATGTCGTGGATGGTTTATGTTTTTGCGCATATAACTGTTTTGGGTCATACGGTATTATGAATAGTTTTGCACCTGACCTCACTTGAGGATCAGGACTGGGTTAGGCTTGAGGGGAGAGGTCTATGTAAAGGCTTCGTTTTCACAGATAGGTTAGCTCTTCATGCAACCGTCTACTATTATTTCCTATCTATTACTTTACGCACTATGAAAATAAAATACCCTTGCGCTCCAAAACTATCCACTAGGCAAATGAACCATAGAGCAAAGAACCCATCCCCTACACGGATTGCATTAACAGAATAAAAGACCGATGCTCTTGGCGCTAGTGAGAAACCAATTCTTACATGGGAATTCTAAGATAGGGCCGCTGACTCGAGAAGCCCTGTGTCAGGATCTGACTAGAGGAGGGCTAATCAGATGACGGAAGTATGGAGAAGGTTTCACATAACTCCCGGTTAGGAGTTATAGGATTTTAATTAGCTTTCACGCATGACCATAGTTATGGTTATGAGGTTTAGTTAGCCTTTCGCGCGTGACCACAATAGTGATCACGAGGCTGATTTGTGTTTGCGCACACGACCTGTTTGGGTCATATGATGTTATGATGTTTTCACATCTGACCTCGCTTAAGAGGTCATGGGATTTCACATGAGGCGCACTTGCGACTCATAGTAGTTGGATGATTTGGTAGGCAGCGCAGACCGCTCAGGTGACCCTGAATGGTGAGGATCTCACAAGAGTGATAATTATGGCTTGGCAGGGTTAGGGTTGTGGGAAGAGGCCTATATAAAGGCCGGGATCTCACAGATGGGTTAGCTCTTCATGCAACTATCTATTATCTTTCCTACTTATAACTTTAAATACAAAAACCTTTACACTCCAGACCTATCCACTAGACCGATCCCCTGTAGAGTCAAAAACCTATCCGCTACGCGGATCCAGTTAACAGAATAAAGACCGATACTCTCGGTGCTGGTGAGAAACGGATTCTCAGTGGGAATACTAAGATAGAGCCAGGAGCCTCACGGAGCTCTCCGACACAGCACTGAAAGCAGAGAAGACATCATCACCTGTCGCGAGCAAGCACAAGAGTAGGATACCGTAACACTTGGTTGCATCTCTGCGACACCTAACGACGACAAGACAGCAACCCCGGGTGATATGACATTCACTCAAGATAGCGAAGGAGACATCGATCTCACTGATGAAAACTTAAACCTCCGACAACCAGATACAGCCTAAGGGGAAGTAGCAGAGCAGCCATCATGAGCGGCACGCCCTGTTACACCGGAAAGGACCTCACCACCCGATAGTTCCCCTCGAGAAACTCTATGACTAGCGAGAATGGCCTCAGCAGCAACTGCGGCACACCTAAAGAGGAACACTACGAACGCTCTCCTCATGATGGAAGAACAGTTAACCAGATTCTTCTCAAGGAGCAATACCTAATCAGAATCAAGGCCCAAGGCTACAGAACCCGATAAGTTCACATGGGACCGTACTGAACTAAGAAAGTTCCTGAGCCAGTGGGACCAATATTTCAAAGTCAAGGGGTATGAGGAAGACAAGGATGCGATAATGATCGCATTCGCAGAAAGTCTACTAAGGGGTACGGCGGGCCAATGGATTATGCCATACATGAAAGGAGGTCGAGAAAGAGTATAGACGACCTGGGTCGAACTCAAGAAGATGCTCTGAACCTAGTTCGGAGATCGAGATGCCAAGGAAAGGGCACACCTGAAGTTGGACATGATGCGGCAAGGAAGGGATAGCTTCTCTGACTTGTGGCACAAATTCCGCATGATAGCTGTGGAGGCTGAATATGACGATAGTACCGAATGGCGAACCCTTCTCGGAGCAAGTAACGGAACAATCCAAAAGGCCTGGCAAGACTCCGACTACTTGTTCTCGACATCAGAGAACTTCGCCATGTGGGCAAGCGAGAAGGAAAACAAACTCAACCTGGTCAACCACCTACGGAATAGGACGAACCACCCAAGGAAGCCGGCGATCACACAAAACAACAATGGAACTTATCGTGCGATGGCACCTCTGAGGCAGGGCACAGGAGAGGATCCAATGGACCTGGACACGGCGGGAAGACAGAGCAAAAGATTCCAATGCTTCTCAGACCAGGAATACCAGAGAAGGAGAAAGGAGAACGGTTGTCTCCAGTACGGATTGAAGGGTCACTTCATTAAGGACTGCAGATGGAAAGAGCCCAAAATTCAAGAACTAGAGATGACAGAGAGCATGGGGGAGCCGGAGACTTTAAACGAATAAAGTCCCCAGCCAAGAGTGGTCTGAGGGATGACGGACGAAGTAAACCCACCAGCATCGCACACATATCAACTGTAAAAGACAATAAGGCAACGATCAACAGCACGGACAGTTACGATAATGAACACCTCATGATGAAGATAAAACAATGTACGAACAACAAAGAAACAGAAACGAATGCGATGCTAGACTCAGGGGCTACTGAGGACTTCATCGATACAAGCTTCTGCGAAGTCCACGGAATACCCCTGGAGAAGAATAAGAAACCCAGAGAGACATTCGTCGTCAATGGAGAAAAAAGCAAAGCAGAACCTATTACCCATATCGCGCGGGCGGTTATGGAGATAGGCGCACACCACAAAGCAATGACATTCCAAGTAGTGCATTTGTATAGGCACAATGCTATACTAGGAACGCCATGGCTAAAACGACACAACCCCACCATCGACTGGGAAAAAGGCCAACTCAACTTCAATAGCACCTTCTGCACACAGTTGGGCCTGGAAACTCCCGCAGCGATTGAAACGATACCCGCAGAGAAAGCGATACAAGAAAATCTGAAGACTCAGATCCTCCACATGGATACAAAACAACAAGAAAAGACCCCCACTGACGAAGGCTTAATGGTACAGATGTTACAGCTAGAAGCAAAAAAACCCATGAGGGGATCACAGAAGGCGGCAGGACATGACCTGTACAGCACCCAGGATACGACGGTTCCAGCAAGGGGACAAGCGATGATACCAACAGGGATTGCAATAGGACTACCAGAAGGCACCTATGTATGCATCGCTCCAGGCAGTGGTATGGCCACCCGACATGGGATTACCACCGGTGCGTGAGTGGTGGATGCAGACTATAGGAGTGGGGTACGAGTCCTATTAATAAACCTAAAAGACGCAGACTATAAGGTCCAGAAAGGGGATCAGATAGCGCAAATGATTATCGAAGCCATTGATACCAGAGAACTGCAAGGAGTGCAAAATCTGGAAGAGACAGAAAGAGGAAAGGCCGGATTTGGCAGTACTGGAAGAGGAACCCCAACAGAAACCCCTATCGAAACAACTGAAGAGAAACCCGTGAGCATATCTTTCATATCAGCAAAGGCCTTCAGTCAACTATACCGAAGGGGAGAGCAAACGGGAATCCTCAAATGGAACCAAGAAGAAGAAGAAGACAGACCCACGATCACGGAGGCATCTACGCTCAGCACTAGGCTAGCGGTGCAAGAAGAAGCCAAACGGAAAAAGACAACCTTATGGCAATGGGTCTGAAAAGAGTATCACGATTACCTCAACATATTCGAAGAACACGAAAGAAAGGATCTTCCCGGGCACCAAAGCAAAGATCACAAGATCAACCTAGAGGAAGGAAAGACAGCGCCTTTCATGAAGCTCTACCTCCTCAGGGAGGAAGAACTAAAGGCACTAAGAGAATACCTCAGCCAGAACCTGGGACGACATTGGATCAGGCCATCGTCATCCTCAGCTGGAGTGCCCATCATATTCGTTAAGAAAAAAGATGGAAAACTAAGATTGTGCGTTGACTTCCGGGGACTGAATGCGGTATCCACAAATGATCGGTACCCTCTACCATTGACAGACCAAGCACTGGACCGACTAGGAAGGGCCAAACACTACATCAAGTTAGACATCAAGAACGCATATCATGACATCAGAAAAGCCAAAGGAGACGAATGGAAAACACCTCTAAGAACACGATACGGGCTATACAAATATTTAGTTATACCCTTTGAACTCTCCAACACCCCAGCCACATTCCAACGATGGATCAACCGCAAGTTGAGCAAATGTCTGGATATATGCTGTATCCTCTACGTAGACGACATCCTCATATATTTGGAAAACCTGGAACAACACTATCGAGATGTACGGGCAGTGCTGCGGGCATTGAGAGAAGCCAAGGTCAAACTAAAACCTTCAAAATGCAACTTCCATGCTAAGGGTGTCGAATACCGAGGGTTTATCGTCAACCCAGATGGAGTACAAGCTGACCCAGTCAAAACAGCCGCGATAGACGGTTGGAAGGCACCCAAAAGCGTCAAGGGAGTTCAGAGCTTTGTGGGCTTTTGCAACTTCTATAGGCGATTCATCGAAGGGTTCAGCAGAGTGGCGAAACCTCTCTACAATACAACCAGGAAGAATGTGAAATGGGAATGGGGGGAGATAGAACAAAAACCGTTTGAAGAATTAAGGAAATGACTCACGACAACGCCGATACTAAGACATTTCGACCCCACACTACCCATTATGAGTGAAACAGACGCTTCCAACTGCATCTGCTCCGGAATCTTCTCTCAATAAGGCCAGGATGGGCTGTGGCGACCAGTTGCTTTGCGATTAAAAACTATGTCGAAAGCAGAATGAAACTATGGCATCTACGATAAAGAACCGTTAGCCATAGTTCAAGCACTAAAAGACTGGAGGAAGTACGCACTAGGGAGCCCGCAGGTGATCAGAGTTATTACGGACCACAAGAACCTACTAGAGTTTACTACCACTAAAGAACTAAACGGAAGGCAAATAAGGTGGAGCGAGACGTTAAGCCAATACCATCTGCAAATCGAATACCGACCTGAAAAAGAAGCACAAAAACCGGACACATTGACAAGAAGAACGAAAGACTGCCCAGACAAAGAAGAAACACGGTCGCAGCGACAGAGGACCCTCCTACCAAAGGAGCAATGCTTTCGAAAAGAAGAAGACGAGGATAGCGGATATGAGTCATTAAGCAAGATGACGGTAGGAACAATACAAGACAAAGGATACGAAGAATGGATACGACGAAGCACCTCTAACGACGATGAAATCAAGGAGATTAAGAAGGCGTCTTGGACGGCCTAGAACAAATAAATAACATAGCCCTCGGGCTATACTGGGAGGAAGACGGTTATCTATATTACGATAACCAGATAAGGATTCCAAACGAGAAAGCCTTAAAAACCGAAACGATAAAAAGAAATCACAACAACCCACCAGTAGGACATGGCGGAACGGCCAAGACGGTAGCGCTCATTCAACAATCCTACTGGTGGCCTTCGATACAAGACGATATTAAAAGATATGTGAAAAACTGCAACTAATGTCAACAGACAAAAATGATGAAGCACATGCCCTATAGTCTGCTCACACCGCTCGAAGCGCCTGGAAGGCCATGGCAATCTATAGGGATGGATTTCATCATCAGACTCCCAGAATCGAAGGGTTATCACGCCATATGGGTCGTTATCGACCGACTAAAGAAAATGGTGCACTTTATACCATGCCGAACGGATATAACAATGCCAGAATTCTTCAACCTGTTTAAAGACCAAGTGTTTAGATTGCATGGACTACCGAAAGATATTGTCGCGGATAGGGGATCAGTGTTCACATCAGAAGTGTGGAAGGAAATAATGCAACAATTAAGCATCAGTCGATATTTAAGCACAGCCTTCCACCCCTAAACTGACGGAAAAACCGAACGAACAAATGCGATATTAGAACAATATCTAAGGGCATACGTCAACTGCCAACAAAACGACTGGACAGAATTCTTATCTACGGCAGAGTTTGCCTACAACAACCAAAGGCAAGAAAAAATAAAAACCGTGCCATTCTTTACAAATTATAGATACGACCCCACCTTCAACCTTGCAGAATCTCAAGTGCCGAGGAAGGTCACGCAAGGACAAGATATGACGAAACTTCATGATATCTTACGGGACGAGATAACGCTATCTCAGATGAGTCAGAAAGAAAAGAGCGATAAGCACGCGAAAGCAGACCCGAACCTAGCAGTCAACGATAAGGTATGGCTCATAGCGCGAAATATCCGGACCACAAGACCGTCAAGAAAGTAGGACTACAAGAAACTAGGACCATTCAAGATAATTGAACGAGTTGGATTGCGAGCATATAAACTGGACCTCCCCACCTCGATGAAATGGACCCATCCAACATTCCACATCAGTCTACTTGAACCCTACCAAGAAAAGTCTTTTCCATCCCAAAAAACACTTCCCCCTCCACCTGTTCACATAGATGGAGAAGATGAATACGAACTCAAAGGAATAATAGACTCTCTACAACAACATAACCGAATCCAATACCGAGCCAAGTGGACCAGTTATTCCCCAGAACACGATCGCGAGTAGTACCCAGCCAAAAACTTCTGCAATGCACCCCCCGCAGTTCAGCAGTTCCATGAACGTTACCCCGACAAGCCCAGACCTCAGTCCAATGGAGAACCCGAATGGAATCAAGAAGGAAGAAGAACAGCTAAGCGCCCACGATTGGGTCCAGCTCGCGGACCTCCCAATTAAACAACAAACTGAGGCAGAGAAAAAACACGCAAGGGACTCATGGATCATATGCTTTGACGATTATTGCACAGTGCATTTAAGTGAGAAACAGGGGTCCTACTTCCTGAGGAAAAGGCACCGAACCCCACCAAAGACATCACCACTTTCCTCGCCCCCCACACCACCCAAACCAATAGAAACAGTTTCGAGGACGAAACCGAAGAGAAAGGGGGGCAAAAAACCCCAGAAGAGCGTTTCTTGGGCCGATCAGGCTGGATGGGACACCTCCGATTGGGACGCCCCCAACAGACCACCACCACCACCATCATCACCAGAACCATCACCAAACAAATGAACCATTGCCAACCTACGGGAAGAGGTACGGCGACTACACCAAATGACAGAAGAGGCAGAAACCGAGAAAAGGCTCTATCAGAGCCAAAAAGAAATGTGGGAAAGAACAGGAAGGGAACCACAAGGAAACAACGCGGAGCTGCAAGCAAAAAAACACGAGGTTGGGAAGGGAAGAGATAACAAAGGCCATGAGGGCAGGACTGGCAGAATAGCAGGTGGGAAAATTGAACGCCCAGCTAAAGAGGAGGGACAGGACGATCAAAAGGTTGGAAAGACGCCAATGGGAAACGGCACGATGGATGAGAAGGATGGGGCGGAACATAGTGGACACCGCGGGGAGGAAAGAGGAGGAAATCGTATAGTAGGCCTGGAGAGAGGGGAGCTAATGTCACGATCTGACTAGAGGAGCGCCAATCAGGTGACGGAAGCATGGAAAAGGTTTCACATAACTCCTGGTTAGGGGTTACAGGGTTTTAAATAGCTTACGCGTGTGACCATAGTTATGGTCACAAGGTTTAGTTAGCCTTTCGCGCATGACCACACCAGTGATCACGAGGTTGATTTATGTTTGTGCACATAACCTGTTTGGGTCATATGATGTTATGATGTTTTCACACCTGACCTAGCTTAAGAGGTTATGGGGTTTCACATAAGGCACACTTGCGACTCATAGTAGTCAGATGATTTGGTAGGCAGCGCGGACCGCTCAGGTGACCCTGAATGGTAAGGATCTCACAAGAGTCATAATTATGGCTCGGCAGGGTTAGGGTTGTGGGAAGAGGCCTATATAAAGGCCGGGATCTCACAGATAGGTTAGCTCTTCATGCAACCATCTATTATCTTTCCTACTTATAACTTTAAATACAAAAACCTTTACGCTCCAGACCTAGCCACCAGACGGATCCCCTGCACAGTCAAGAACCTATCCGCTACGTGGATCCGGTTAACGGCATAAAGATCGATACGCTCGGCGCTGGTGAGAAACCGATTCTGAGTGGGAATACTACGACAGCGCCAGGAGACTTGAGTAGCTCCTGGACACAGCACTGAAACAAGAGAACATATCGTTACCTGTCGCGAGTAAGCACGAGAGTAGGATACCATAACATCCTGGCACAGAATGCAGTGCAGTTCGTAAAGATAACAAAGGTGGTTACCTGTGGTAAGTAATACGAGTAGCAGGAAACCGTAACATTTGCTGAAGTCTCTTGGGATATCTAACTAGCATAAGACGAGAACTCCAAGAAACGTGGAGTTCAAGCAAGACAAAGAAGGCGATATCGATGTCGCGGATGACACCCGTGACCTAGGACGAGTACAGAATGCCTTAGGCGAAGCAGCAGAACAACTCTCATGTGCAGCAAGCCTGGTTGTACCAGAACAAACCTTACCGGCAGATAGTTCCCCCGAAGGAACAGCCCGACCAAGGAGGATGGCCATGGGGCAACACCGGCACCCCTGACAGGGCCTACTACACAGGTCCAGATGCTGACTGGGGACCAGATGATGAGATTCCTGGCAGCAATTAATACTGACCCAGAATCTAGGCCAAAAGCAAAGGAACTGGACCTCTTCAAGAGAGACTGCAGGGAGTTAAGACAGTTCCTAAGCCAGTTAGAACAGTACTTCAAGGTCAAAGCGTGCTGCATCGGAAAAGACGCAATCAAGGTGGACTATGTGGGGTTCCTTGTGAGAAAGGCTGCAGGCCAATGGATAATGCCTCCCATGGAAGAGAAACAAGACCTGATATGGGTCTCGTGGGAGGAATTCAAGGAAACCCTCCATACCCTGTTTGGAGACAGTAATGCCCTAGAAATGGTGAGGCTGAAACGGGAAAAATTAAGACTAGGAAAAGGTTAACTTTTCCGGCTACTGGCACAAACTCTGCATGATATGTGTTGAAGTGGAGTACAACAAGGATACCGAGTACCGCCACCTCCTGGGCGGTACCAACGAAAGGCTACAGGAAGCCTGGATAAACTCAGACCGGACCAATCGAATGGCAGAGGGATTCGCAGTATGGGCTGTCGACAAAGAGGACAAGGTCAGCCTGGTCAGGCAGCCTCAGAACAAGACAAGGGGGATAACCCATCCAACTCTACCACGCGACAACCACGGTACCTATGGACAGGCCAGCATGCCATGACCGGCACCAGCAAGGGACCCCATGGACTTGAATGCCGTAGGGAGGAAGAACCGACAGTTCCAGGAACCGTCCGACCAGGAACACCAGAAGAGAAGAAAAGAGAATACGTGCCTTCGCTGTAAACTGAAGGGGCATTTCATCAAAGATCATTGATGCAAAGAGACCAAGCCCAAGGGATGGACACTGCGGGGAGGACGGAAGGGCCGCAGACTTTAAAGGAATAAAGTACCTAGCAAAGAGTGGTCTGCAGGACGAGGAACAAGGCAAACCCACAGGCATCGTACATATATCAACGAGTAAGAACAATGCACTCACACCAACCAAAAAAGACAACAAGACAATGATCAACAGTACGAACAGTTACGATAACAACAACTAACATCTTATGATCAAGATAAAATTATGTACAATGGACAAAGACACAGAAATGAATGCGATGCTTGATTCAGGACCAACCAAGAATTTTGTCAATAGAGACTGCTGTGAAACCCACAGATTACCCCTGAAAGAGATAAAAAAACCAAGAGACATATATGTGGTCAACAGGGAGAAAAGCAAAGCTGGACCCATCACCCCTACAATGCAAGCCGTAATGGAGATAGGGTCACATCACAAAGCTATGACATTCCAAGTAGTGTACTTGCAGAAGCACAGTACCATCCTAGGAACGTCAGGGCTAAAATGACATAATCCGATCATCGATTAGGAAAATGGCCAAATCAACTTCAATGGCAAACTATGCATGCAGTTGTGCCTGGCAACCGCCCCAATGATTGAGATGATCTCTGAGGAACAAGCAACGAGAAAAAATCTGAGGACACAAATCCTCTATGTGGACACCAAACACGAAGAGACGATCCCCCATGACGAAGGCAAAAGGTTACAAGTGTTACACCCAAACGCCAAAAACCAACACCAGGATCCACGAAAGCAGCAGGTTATGACCTGTACAGTATGGAGAACAGGATGGTTCCCACAAGAGAACCACAGATGATACCAACAGGAATTGCGGTAGGACTACCTGATGGCACCTATGCAAGAATCACCCCACGCAGTGGTAGGGCCGGTCGACATGAGATTACTGCAGGTGCTGAAGTGGTCGATTCAGACTATAGGGGTGAGGTTCAAGTCCTACTAATAAACTTAAAAGATGAAGACTATATGATCCAAAAAGGGGATCACATAGCAGAGATGATTATTGAAAATATTGATACCAGGAAGCTCCACGAAGTCCGACACCTGGCAAGACCAAAAGAGGAGAGGAAGGATTCGGCAGCACTAGACGAAGAATGCCCAAGGAACACAACTCCACTGACAAGACGGAAGAAAAACTCCGCAGCATATCTTTCATATCGGCCAAGGCCTGTAGTCAACTCTAGCGGAGAGGGGAACAGACGGGGATCCTCAAATGGAACTAGGAAGAAGAGGGACCAATGATGGCAGAAGTATCAATGATTAGCATGTGGCTATTGGTAAAGAAAGAAGCCAAGAAGAAGAAAATAACTCAGAGGCAACTGGTCCTGAAAGAATATCACGATTACCTTAATTTATTTAATGAGAACGAAAGAACAGATCAGCCGACACACAGGAGCAAAGATCACCAGGTCAAGCTGGAGGAAGCAAAGGCAGTGCCCTTCATGAAACTCTATGTAACAACCCAGCATACATGAGCTATGGTAGCCGGAACCTACACCCATACAGGTAGCCCGGAGGTGAACTGGTAGGAACCGGCAGGCAAGTGAGTACTTAACCTACGGAGACCCGATAGCCCGGGCTCCGAGATGAGCAGACTTAGTGGGCACACGTATTTAGGTACATGGCTACACCCGAGATTGGGGTCAGCGTACTTAGGGACCTCTGAAGGGGCAATACACAGCTAGGCTGGGTAACTGGAGAAAGGCCCAGTGTGTCTATCTCCAGAAGTGGGATGGATAGGGTAAGAGGAGAAGGTCCACTTGTCCTCTGGACAAGATTACCTTACCCTCAGGACTGGGTTACCCTACCTTGAGGCTTGGGTTACCCTGTTCAAGAACCTGAGTTACCCTACCTTTTAATAGGAAGTCACTTGCGGAGTTTGGGAAAAATGACTGGAATGTTTGTTACACGAAGCCATGCATAATACTGGAATCTGGAGTTCCGGGAGATGCTATTGGGCGAGCTACGCAGCTACGAAGAAGCTGTAAATTGGAGACATTATTCCTATCATGCCACTCCGGCCCCGCCATGAGGCCCGGACGTCATGGGCAAACGGTTGCGTAGTTGTGTGCAGTCTAGCAAAGGAGGATCTTTGGAGACCAGCTTAAAACACCGTATACGTTGCTGCCATCCGGTCGACCGTAAGCTGTTCGCAGAATATATAAGCGGGCATAGGGGGGAAGGTGGAGTACCTCCTCCAAGTTGTTTGGAGTAAAATGGACCAAAACCAGCGGAGTTAACGGGAGTTAACCGTAGGGGTCCCGAAGGTGGTCCCGGGTGGTACCGGGGCGACTGGGAGAGTTTTACACCTACCAAACCCAAAAGTGTCCCCAACGCCATAGGCTCGAAAAGGGAAGTGCAGAGACACTAGAAGCATGATTCCTACCACAGGTGAGGTGGATCCAAGGTGGTGGTCATGGGTAGCGCCCATTGGACCACTCCCGAACCACCGTATCCTGCGGAAGACATCGGAAGCCCGAGACTCGCAAATAGTAGGTAGATAAACCTCTCATGGTAGCTTCCGGGGTCAAGCAGAAATCAACGCGCATGGGAAGGGTGTCGTAGATAGTCTAGTTCAGCAAGGTGTCTGGACAGTTAGCCACTGGCAAGTCACCGATGCGCAGAGGTTTTCTCTCCGGCGGGCAGAATGGAAATGCGCCGCAGAAACGATATGCACATATGGTGAACGCCGACTAGAGAGTGTCGCCACACGCATGCCTGAAAGGGGTGCTAGGAGCCATGTCGGACCACTCTTAGTGGAGAAGGGTGTGCTCAAATAGTTGGAGTAAAAGTGATGAGGGAGTTTCTGGCATAAGATAAAACCACCTGAACATCTATGCGAGAACTCTCCTATCCCAACAATCAATCCTCTCGAGACCTTAATTGAGTGAAGCGCCAGGCTTAACGATATTAAGTTTTACCGTCTACTTTACTCTTACATCTGTGTGAACTTTTGGCGATAAGTTTGAAGTTGTTTGGTGCGGTCGCAACCTCGGGATCCATCTTCCTAGGGGTGCCCCCGTTACACTCTACCTGTTAATGGAGGAAGAATTGAAGGCGCTGCAAGAATACCTCCAACAGAACCTAGCCAGGCAATGGATCAGACCATCATCCTCCACAGTGGAAGCACCCACCATATTTGTCTAAAAGAAAGATGAAAAACCAAGACTTTGCCCAGATTTTTGTAGGGCTGAATGCGGTATCACAAAAAAACAGGTACCCTCAGCAATTGATCGACGAAGCATTGGACTGACTAGGACGGGCCAAATACTATACAAAGTTGGATGTCAGGGATGCATATCACAATATAAGGATAGCCACAGAAGATGGGTGGAAGATGGCTTTCAGGACCAGTGACCGACTATTCAAATATCTAGTCATGCCCTTTGGATTATCCAATGCACCAGCCACATTCCAGTGGCAAATCAACTCGAAGTTGAGCGAGTACCTGGACATATCTTGTATCATCTACCTGGACGATATCCTCATCTATTCAGGCAATATGGAGCAACACCACTGAGACATACAGAATGTCCTACAGGCATTCAAAGAAGCCTAGATCAGACTAAAGCCTTGGAAATACGACTTCCATATACACGAAGTCGAATACCTAGGATTTATCATCAATCCTGAAGAAGTACGGGCTGATCCAGCCAAGACACCAGCTATCGATGACTGGAAAGTACCCAAAAGTGTGAAGGGAATGCAAAGCTTCGTGGCCTTTGGCAACTTCTACCAAAGGTTCATCGAAGGATTCAGCAGGATGGCTAAACCCCTCTACAATACGAGAAAAAAAGGGATCCAAATGGGAATGGAGAGAGAAACAACAAGAAGCATTGGACAATATGAGAAAGCAACTTACTATAACACCGCTATTACAGTGTTTCAACCCCGTACTACCCATCATTATCGAGACGGATCTATCCAACTATGTATGCTCTAGTATCCTCTCCCAACTGGGAGTGGATAGATGATGGAGGCCGGTCGCATTTCGATCAAAAACAAGGTCAAAAGTTGAGCAAAACCATGATATTCATAACAAGGAACTGTTACCCATTGTACAAGTGATTAAGCACTGGAAGATGTACACACTAGAAAGTCAGCATGTCGTAATGGGGGCACTCCTAGGAAGATGGATCCCAAGGTTGCGACCGTACCGAACAACCTCAAACTTATCATCAAAGGTTCACACCGATGTAAGAGCAAAGTAAATGGTAAAACTTAATATCGTTAAGCCTGACACTTCACTCAATTAAGGTCTCGAGAGGATCGATTGTTGGAGTAGCAGAGTTCTTCCATAGACTTTCAGGTAGTTTTATCTTATACCAGAAACTCCCCTCTTAGTTTACTCCAACCATTCGAGCACACTCTTCTCCGCTAAGGGGGGTCCGACACGTCTCCTGACACATCCATCGGGCATGCATCTGTCGACACACCCTAGTCAGCGTTTACCTTATGCCATTATGGTTTCTGCAGCGTACTTCTACTTTGCCCGCCAGAGTGAAAACCTCTGCGTATCGGCGTCTTGCCAGTGGCTAAAAGTCAAGACGCCGTGTGAACTAGACTATCTATGACACCCTTCCCATGTGCATTGATATCTACTTGGCCCCGGAAGCTACCATGAGCATTTTATCAATCTACTGTTTACGGTTCTTGGACTTCTGGTGTCTTCCGCAGGACACAGTGGTCCGCGAGTGATCCAATGGGTGCTACCCATGATTACTTCCTCGGATGCACCTCACCTGTGGTAGGAATCATGCTTTTGGTGTCTCTGCACTTCCCCTTTAGAGCCTATGGCGTTGGGGACACTTTGGGGCTTGGTAGGTGTAAAACTCACCCAGTCGACCCGGCACCACCCGGGACTCTCTTCGGAACCCCCACAGTTAACACTCGTCAACTCCATCAGTTTTGGACCATTTTACTCTGAACAGCATAGAGGAGGTACTTCACCTTCCACCCTATGCCCTCTTATATATCCTGCGAACCACTTACGGTCGACCGGATGGTAGCAACATATACGGTGTTGCAAGTGGGTCTGCAAAGATTCCCCTTTGCCAGATTGCACACAACTATGCAACCGTTTGCCCATGACGTCCGGGCCTCAGGGCGGGGCTGGAGGGGTATGATAAGAATAATGTCTCCAATTTGCAGCCTCCTCGGAGCTGCGCAGCTCGCCCAATGGCATCTTCCGGAACTCCAGATTCCAGTGTTAGGCATGGTTTCGTGTGACAAACATTCTGGTCATTTTTCTGGAACTCTCCGAGGGACTGCGTATTGAAAGGTGGGGTAACTCAGGACCTTGGACAGGGTAACCCAAGCCCCATGGCAGGGTAACCTGATCCTGAAGGTAGGGTAACCTGTCAGGTGGACAATATAACTTTTCCCTAGTACACGGTCCATCCCGTCGCCGGAGATAGACACTTCTGACCTTTCTCCGGTTACCCTGCCTAGCTGAGTCACCGCCCCTTCAGAGGTCCCTAAGTACATGGACACTGCTCCTGGGTGTATCCAGGTACCTAAGTCCCTGACCAGCCAATTCTCTTCATTTTTGGAGCCCGGGCTATCGGGTCTCCGTAGGTCAAGTACTTACTTGCCTGCCAGTTCCTACCAGTTCGCCTCCTGGCTCCCTGTATAGGCATTGGTTCCGTCTGCCATAGCTCATATATGCTGGGTCATTACACATGTGATCCGTATCATCACGGACTATGGGAACCTACTAGGGTTTACAACTACCAAGCAACTCAAAGGACAACAAATCAGGTAGACTGAGACCTGAAGCGAATATCACCTCCAAATCGAATACTGATCAGGCAAGGAAGCAGAAAGGCCAGACGCATTGACGCGAAGGACGGAGGATTTTCCAGACAAAGAAGCAACACGGTCGCAACAACAAAGAATACTTCTCACCAGGGAGAAGTATTTTGCGCAAGAAGAAGACAAAGACAGTGGATAAGAATACCAGAACTAACTAATCACGGTCACAAGCAACAGTGAAAAATATAAAGAATGGATGAAAAGAAGCAAGACCAACGACGGAGAAATCTACAAGACGAAGAAGGCTTAGAAGGAAGGCCTAAAACAGATGAAAGGCATAGCCCACTGGCTATGCTGCGAAGAGAATAGATACCTATACCATGATGCCAGGATAAGGCTCCTGGATAAAGAAGCCTTGCGAATGAAATCGATAAGGGGAAATCACGATATCCCAACTGTGGGACACGGCGGAACAGCAAAAATGACTGTATTGGTTCAATGATCATACTACTAGCCATCGATGCGCGAAGATATTAAAAGATAGGTGTAGAATTGCGACACATGTCAGCGAACGAAAACAGTTAAACACACACCCTACGGACTACTCAAGCTGCTCGAAACTCATGGGAGGCTATAGCGATTGCTGGCTGTGGATTTCATCCCCGGATTACACAAATCGAATGCTTATCATGCCATATGGGTCGTTATGGACCAACTTACCAAAATGGTAGTCTTTAAAGTGTTCAGAACAGATATGACAACACCCCAATTGTTCAAGCTATTTAAAGACCAGGTCGTTAGACTCCGTGGCCAACCACAAGATATTACCTCCCACAGAGTATCGCTCTTCACGTTGGAAGTATGGAAAGAAATCGCACAACAATTAAGTGTTATCCGACACTTGAGCACAGCCTTCAATCCACAAACATATGGCCAGACCAAACGGATGAACGCGATATCGGAACAGTGTCTGCGAGCCTATGTCAACTACCAACAGAATGATTGGATGAAATTCCAGTTCATGGCAGAATTCACATACAACAATGAGCGACAAGAGATGATAAAGACCATGCCCTTCTTTGCGAATTGCGGATACGATCTATCATTCAACCCAGCACAATGTTAGGTGCTGTGAAAGATAACGCAAGTGCACAATATGACAAGAGTACATGACATCTTATAAGACAAAATGACACTAGGGCAAATGAGTCAAAAGGAATGGAGCAATAAGCACCAGAAACCAGACCCAGACCTCGCAGTCGGTGACAAGGTGTGGTTCATAATACACAACATCTGGACCACAAGACCATCAAAGAAGCTGGACTAAAGGAAACTTGGACCATTCAAAGTAATTGAACTGGTCGGAGTGCGGGCATATAAACTCGCTGGCTCCGCCTCAATGAAGCAGACCCATCCAACATTCCATACCAGCCTCTGCAAACCCTACTAAGAAAACTCCTTTCCAACACCGAAAAAAGTTCCCACTCTGCCTATTGAGATAGACAGAGAAAACGAATACGAACTGGAAGGAATAATGAATTCTTGCTTGCACTACGGTAAACTGCAATGCCGTGCCAAGTGCACAGGTTATTGCCCCGAACATGACCAAGAGTGGTATCCAGCTACAAACTTCACAAACGCTGAAGATGTCATACCTCTCTTCCACCAGCGCTATCCGCACAAACCAGCAACCGACAATCCGCAATGAGGTGGAAGAGAACAGTTGGGTGGAGGTTGAGGAGCACGAAGAATTCGCATGAAACATGCTACAGCCACGGAAAGAAGCAGAAAAAGGAGCAACCCAGAAGAAAGAACACGCTGAAAGGTTGTGGACAGCATGCACCAATGATGGGTGCAATATACACCAGGACACCAAGGAGAGACATCGGTGGTGGCCAATGGAGCCCGCCAAAACAAGAGACTCATACAGCATTGAGGAGTGGGCGAACTCCAGGCAGCAACAAACCTGGGAAGGAGAAACTTTGGGGGCCCTTGAGGGGACAAAACACTACAAAATTGATTGGCAGAACTGCATGCGCAGGTTCCGCCCCTACCACAGGCAAGAAAAGGCGGCTCATGAACAGGCTCCGAGGATGGAGCTGAGAAGGAGGGGGGGGCATAAAGTTTGTTTTGCCAGCAGAGGCGTCCTAAGTGACACCATCCGCACAGGGGATGAAGCTATAACCCAGCAGAAGATACAATAGACGAGCTTCAAGGGACAGTCGATCGACTCTGATGAATGGTTGATGGACTACATGAAGTGAAGAGGATGGTGCGGGAACAGGGAGAGAGACAGGATCAAGAATGACGGGTCAGAAGGGAAGTGGAGGACTGGCTCTGCGAGGAATACCGAAATGCGAAACACTACGAGCTGCGTCCCTGCGGGTACACAGCATCTATCAGGGAAAGGAGGAGGTGGAGAAGAGAGACGTATCCTCCGGGACTGAGGATTTGAGGGAGGGGAGCTGATGTCACGATCTGGCTAGAGGAGCACTAGCCAGGTGACGGCAGCAAGGAACAGGTTTCACACATAATCTCATTTACAGGTCATGCAATTAAGTTATTCTTTCACACACATGATCTCATTAGCAGGTCATGGGACTCGTTCATATTTAAATTAGTTTTATGCACATGACCTCATTAGCAGGTCATGGGGCTCGTTTACGTTTGATTACATTTCACGCATGACCTACAGTTGACGTCATGGGAAAAGCCTAGGCTGGCCGGCAAGGCTTACCGGTAAGGCAGACTCATTTATGTTTCGCATGTAACCTTGCTAGTAGGACATGTGGTTTGTTTATGCGTGTGATTATATTGTGTTTGATTTATGTTTTCACATGTGACGTCGTTTAGACATCATGGGATGGTTTATGCTTTTGCTCATATGACTGGTTCGGGTCATATGGTGTTACGAATAATTTTGCACTGGACCTCGCTTGAGGATCAGGACTGGGGTAGGGTTGTGGGAAGAGGCCTATATAACCGCCCCGTTTTCACAGATGGGTTAGCTCTTCATGCAACCATCTACTGTTATTTCCTATCTATTACTTTACGCTCTTTACAAATAAAATACCCTTAGGCTCCCAAACTATCCACTACATGGATCAACTATAGAGTCAAGAACCCATCTGTTATGCGGATCCCGTTAACAGAAGGAAAGACCAATACTCTTGGCACTGTTGAGAAACCGATCGTTACCCGGGGCTACTAAGATAGTGCTGAGGGACTCGAGGAGCTCTAGGCCACAGCGCAGCGCAGTCTGGAAGAATGCTGAAGGTTGTTACCTGTCGCGAGTAACATGAGTAGCAGGAAACAGTAATATATAGATGACTTGTATGTATGACTTGTATGTATGATCATGCTTGAATTCACTCATAAGTATTACGGTATAGAACTCAGAATGAACTACATGAATTAAGAGTTGAATAGTGGATAGACTATGATTGAGCTTAAGTGTAACTGGTATGAGTACTAGGTTAGGTTTCATGTTTTCGTATATAGTATTGTTTAATACTTGTTATGTTTCAAAGATATCGCTTGACACTTTCCATGTTTTTTATGTTTTGTTTTATAGCATCATTTGATACTTATCATATTTCAAAGGTATTTCTTGATACATTGAAGGTTTTATGTTTTGTTTCACAGTTTCATTTGATACTCGCTATGTTTCAAAGGTCTTGTTGGATACTTTGAAAGGGACTATATTATTGCTCATGCTAGAGATACGTGAGAACTTGTATTTTAACACTGCTGATTCCGCGATGGAAATAGCAGACTTTGACTGACAGTATTCTTAATATACTTGGTTCAGTGGTTACTTCTTGATCTCCTATTATATCTCTTTACAGCCTCCTTTAGTTTACATAGCTCTTGCCTCTTCCTGAGCCAGCAGGCCACCTGTTACTATTGTACTCAAAGTGTGATTAGTACCCTAGGTGTGAACAAGTGACATTTTGTTAACCTCAGGAAGTGGTTACAAATATTGTACCTGGACAAGGACTGATCAACCTGCAGGGGTTCACCAAGAAATTCTAGTAGCGGGAAGCAGCTGAATACAGGGTAGTTGGCTTCACCGGCAAATGCCATTTAACCACTCCAGAGGAGTAGTAGGAAGCAAGTGCCACAAGAAGGGCTCGAATGCCCCAGACAACCCAAGGAGCCAAGTGACAGAGCAGAGTCCAGCATTGAAGTGGTTGCCAGGCAGCTTATGACAGACTAGGCTTCAGGTACCTTAGAAGAATATAAGCGAGAACGAGCCAATGACATGAATGATATACCAGGAGACCCTCCAGTACTACCAATGAGTCCCTCTGAGCCAGGGGAGAGTGACAGCAACAAAAGCGAATCTGCCATGCCTAGCTCAGGAGGGATACTACCTCCACTAGTACCCCCAACTAGCAGTGCTGATGATTGGCCAGGAAAGAAACTCAAGATAAGATTACCACTACCAAAGGAGTTCAGTGAAAAGGGTGAGGACCTGAAACCTGAAGTATTTAAGAAATGAGGAACATCGGTATGCCAGTATAAGCTCATGCAGGGAATGGAGACTGCTGAGAAGAAAACAGAAGTTTATGTTGGAGCTTTCCGCGAAAGAGCTGCCTTGAAAGTATACCACCAATGTATGGATGAATACGATAATAGAGACTATATTAGTGGCCAAACAATACTGGAATATATCTCGAAATGGTTCCAGTCAAGCTGCAATCAAGAAGAACTGTTCAAAGGTTTCAACAATATTCAGCAAGTATGAAATGGCAAAATAGAAAGGATCATGAAGATAGCCACAGAACTCCTGATGTACTGAGGATGAATGTCTAAATTCATAGTCAACAACTGTATGCTAAAACGAAGATTCTCTAATGCCATAGATACTTGACTTAGATAAGTGGTAGAACCAACAAAGCGGGAAGATGGTGCGATAGATGATATTATCATGGATACAGACTGGCAGGATGCTATCCTGCAGGAGACTGATTCTTATGGCAAGCCAAGTATAGTAAAGAGAGATGGAAACCCCCAAGAGGAGGAATACTAGCAGGAAAGAATGACAAAACCAACCCAGAAGAGGATCCTCTGGACTACTAAACAGAAGGGAAAGGAGAACAGGGAATGCTTTGAATGTGGAAAGAAGAGACACATGGTACGAGACTGCTCTACCAAATGACAGATTAAGATGCAAACATCAGCAAACCAGGTAGAGATACAGGCATTTCAGGAAGTAGCAATCAACTTAGCCGATGCAGAGACTGGGATTCAGTGCTACTGAACTCTTCCAGCCCCTACTCTGCATCTCCACCATGCCCTAGAAGGAACCATCTTGATCAATAGTATACATGCCAGAGTATTCCTTGATATAGACGTAGTAGGTGTAGACATTATTAGTAACACCTTCGTTACAACCCAGGGTATTTCCACTTGCCTGATAAAGACACCAGTCACTGTGAACACAGCCATGAAGGGATCACAATCAACAAGTTATAAGACTTACGAAGTAACCATCCAACTTGTATCCACTAGGCTACGGAACAAAAGGATGATAGTTGGCAACTTGATGAAATATGATGCACTAATTGGGAGGGCTTTCCTGACCCAGCACAGGGCTATTATCCTATGCAGTGAAGCAGTAATTGAACTTCCTGCAAAAAAGGTTGGAGTACTATGCAAACAAGTGCAGAGTTTAAAGTAGCAATTTGAGAGAGTGAATAGGGGAAAGTCCTAACCAAGTTTGCCAATGTATTCCCTGTGAAAATTCGGCAGACTTCACAGCCTCTTAGAAAAATAAACCACCACATTCACCTAAAGGGTACAATGGACCTGTGAAATGAACTGACATATACCATACCTCAATCATATAAAAAAAAAACTATGCAACTGGATAAACAAGAATTTAAGGACTGGAGTTATCTACTTGACCGAGGCCTCAGAGGCAGCCAGGGCCCATCTTTGTTCACCCCAAATCCAATAGGAGGATCACACTGCTAGTGGACTCAAAGCTAAGAAATGATAACACAGTTATGAACAGCTTATCCATCCATAATCAGATGGAGGTCCTAAATGTTATGCAAAGGGCATTATTCTGAAGGAAGATAGACCTTAGTAATGCCTACGTTGAGACCTGGGTCAAATGAGGAAGTGAGAAGTTTATTACTTTCAAAACCCCTTTTAGCAGATTTGCCAGTAAGGTCATGTTGCAAGGTGACCTGAATGCACCCTCTACCTTTATGCGCTTAATATAGTACCTACTCAGTGACTTTCTACACCACGTTGTGTAGGTGTATATTGATGATATTCTTGTTTATTTTAATACAGAAACAGAGTACATACAACATATCAGAAGAGTGTGTGAGTGATTATGGCAAGCAAAGTTTTATGCTAGCAAAAAGAAGTCAAACCTATTTGTCAAATGCATAGAAGTACTGGGCCATGTTATAGATGATGAAGGTATTCATGCCTCACCTGGGAAACCAGCCTCGATTGGGGAATGAGCTACACCAAGAAACCAGAAGCAACAGCAGCGATTCGTAGGTCTAGTGAACTATATCATGCAATTCCAACCACATCATGCTACTGTGATAGCAACCCTTACAGATCTAACAGGGAAAATGGAATTTTTATGGACAGACACATACAATAAAGTATTATCCAACATCAAAGAACTGAGCAAATAAGAGCAGGTGATTAGACCAATAAGCTATAACTCAGAAGAACCTATATGGCTGATAATTGATGCATCGGATATTGGAGTTCGAGCATGGGTTGGCCAGCAGCCAACATATGAAATAGCAGACCCTGCAGCCCTCCATAGCCAAAAGTTTACAAATTTACAGATCAACTATGACACTACAGACAAGGAAGCACTAGGAGTGATCGATATGCTCCAAGCTTTCAACCATATACTCATAGGTTCTGGTTTTATGATAATCACAGACCACCAACCCCTGGTAAACCTGCAGACTGACTAGATCCCTAGTCCAAGAAGGACTCGCTGGATAAGTGAACTGAGCAAATATGACACAAAGGAGGTGTACAGTCCTGGATGAATAAACTATTTAGCAGATGCACTCTTGTGCATCTGTGAAGACTCTGATGACCAGACCCCACCCGTCATCGTTGATCAGCCTCTTGAGGATGATGATATCTCTGACTCCACCTCCTATGAAACCCCTGCTATAGCAGTGGCCTCATTGGTTCAGAAAATCTCCCCTGTCTCTCCAGAGTACTCCATGCAGTTCTGGGAACTGCACATTTGCTCCCAACATACGATAAGGGAAGACGACCTCCCCTAGAGCAGCAGTACTACCTATAGCTCTGAATGGGAGAAACCGATGTTCCAGGTACTGGCAGCATTATCCGATGAACTGACACAACCACTAGTAATACTTCTAAGTTCTCAGCCACCATGATACCTTGCTATTCCAGTAATGGAAACCCAATGGGCGACACTTCTGTTGAGCCCACTGGGACTACCTGCAGCAGAAACCCTATATGGAGGATCACTTAACATCTACAACAATGAACTGATTATCTCAGTTGTACCCCCCATGATGGATGCATACCACAGCAACCTCTGTGAGGTCTGGAAAGAGGAAGAAGACACAGGCTAGACCATGACCAGAGCGCAACAGATTACAGATGAACAGGACGTTATCAATACATCTCATGAGATGCAAAGCCTTTTCAGACAACCAATAGTATCTGAATACCAACACAAACCAATCTACTCCAAAGTTATGAGGCACGCTGGACAAGGAGACCTGGAAGGAGCCTACATAGCAGACAGAATGCTATACAGGAGGACTCGTTATGGTGAACACAGTCTCTTTACTCCCCCAGGGCAGGTTTTTAATGAGAAGACCTTATGCGAATATGTCATGTATGAGATACATAGCACAGGACACTGTAGTGCAGAAAGAAATCTCCAATGTGTGCCTGAATACTTCTGCTGGCCTGAGATGAGGAAAAACTTTTATGATTATGTGAAGCAATATGACACCTGTCAGACCAATAAGGAACCAACCTACAAACTAGAAGGAAGGACACAAATGCTTAACCCAGCTTGCAAAGTATTTGAATCGGTTGCTATTGATTTCGCAGGGCCTTTCAACAAGTCCAATAGCTTTGACCTTGTCCGGGTAGCAGTGGACCAATTAAGCCACTATGTATAGCTTATACCCACTAATACCACCGTCATGGCAGAAGGAATAATGAAACCCCTAGAACGAGACATCTTTAACCCTCACAGCTACCCCCTATCAATAACCAGTGATGCTGACCCTCATTTCAAATCTAACGGCTAAAAACAGACATGCAAATCCCTTGGAATCGAACAAATCAAAGTGGCACCTGACCACCATGAAGCCAATAGACAGGTGGAACCAAAGATCTGCGATCGCACACCCAGTCTAAGGAATATGGTCAACAGACTGCAGATAAACTGGGAACTCCTCCTTACTACCCTCACAGTATACCGGAATGTAGGCTTCTTGAAAACTCTCAACATGTGACCATACAAGACAATATATGAATGGAACTACCCCCGACCACTGATAGCCCTCTTCAGAAATTCAGTAGTCACAGCCTTAGTTGACTGTCTGAACTGGCATGAGACCAATCAGAACTTAGCTTTTCGAGCAGTAAAGCAAGTATGACAGCGAAGCGCAACCCAAGTAGTACAATGCAAAAGACCCCACAAACCGATAGTAGTTGGAGAATTGGTCTTAGTGCATGGAACACTATTTGCCTCGACAGCTGGCAGCAGTAAGAAGCTAGAATCTCACTGGCAAGGACCATACAAGGTGCGAAAATTCGATAGATTTACCAAGAACTATACAGTGAAGATGAATGGTAAAAGCTGTGGGAAGAACACAGGTGTCTTCCACTCTACCTCAGTAAAACTTGACAACCCAAACAATGACCAAAGATTCTCTAGATAAACCTATACCAGCCCTACCTCGATCCTAATAAAGGAGGCCTGCGAGTGGGAAGTTGCGAAAATCAAGGACTACAGGAAATGACGCAATGACAACAAATCCCTAGTGAAATAGAAAGGATATCTACGAAGTGAAGATAGCTGGAAATATCAGGAAGGTTTCGAGCACAGCATGGAGCTGGTGAAGAAGTAGTGGAATACAACAAGGAAAGAACACCACTGAATATACAACAAATCTTGATAGGAATCAGCAGACTAATGATGAGACACTGGTCATCAGAGTTACTCAATACCTCCTGGTTAGGGGAAGCAGTTAATGACGAACCAGCGACAGAAGACCTCTGGGCAGCTTACTTTGTTAGCAAATTCAAACCAACCGGTAAGGAGAATGAAGTGATGGAGGACACAGCACATGACTATTGCTAGAACCTACCACCTCTCCTTTCAAAACTATAACATTGTCAAGCTATATGGAACTGAGTATGGGGCAGTGCTATTAGCTTGTAGGACTGTGGGTGAACTGCGGTACTATCCCATCTACTGAACATTTCTCTAAAATGTGGTGTTCTTATTGTAAACAATGTGGGATGGTCCAAGTCATTTGTGAGCATGATGTCAGAGTACGGAACTACTGTGACATATACAGATATAAAAGTGGTTTCTTTGTTGAAGTTGTATTTTGCCCTTCTTGTTTATCACCTAATTACATGTTGGGCATTGATTTCCTTCCTAAGAAAGGTTATGGCAAGCAGAATTTCATTGAGAATTTTGATTTTCAGGATTATTAGTTTTGTTTTGATTAAATAGTTGTTTTGTTTTAGGGAATATAACCAGTACAGGTACTAGGTTATGTTTTACGTTTTTGTTTTATAGTATTATTTGATACTTGTTATGTTTCAAAGGTATTGTTAAATACTTTGAATGTCTTATATTTTGTTCTATAGTATTATTTGATACTTGTTATGTTTCAAAGGTATTGTTAAATACTTTGAATGTCTTATATTTTGTTCTATAGTATTATTTGATACTTGTTATGTTTCAAAGGTATCGCTTGATACTGGGAATGTTTTATGTTCTGTTTTATAGTATTATTTGATACTTATTATAGTTCAAAGGTATCGCTTGATACTTTGAATATTTTATGTTCTGTTTTATAGTATTATTTGATACTTATTATAGTTCAAAGGTATCGCTTGATACTTTGAATATTTTATGTTTTGTTTCACAGTATCATTTGATTCTTGCTATATTTCAAAGGTATCGTTGGATACGTTGAAAGGGACCATGTTATCACTCATGCTGGAGATGAGTGAGAACTTCTATTTAAACACCACTGATTCTATGATGAAAACAGGAGACTTCGACTAACACTATTCTTAATATACTTGGTTGAACAGTTACTTCTTGATCTCCTATTATACCTCTTCGAAGGCTTATTAGTCCAGAGAGCTCTCGCCTCTTGCCAAGCAAGCCGGTCACCTGTTACTATTATACTCAAAGAATCATTATCACCCTAGGTGTGAACATATCACAGTTCTGATAAACCTCTTCCTTGTAGCAAATACAAATACTACTACCTTTTCATGAGAGAAACTATAGGATGCATATGCATCCATATGCGCAAATTTGAAGCATATGCACATACCTGTACTTACACTTCTGCTAGTCACTCTGCTTTTACATCTACCTTTCTACCAATACTTGTAATCACAAGCTCTCACATTCTGTGAAAACACCACTGCTCTTAACAGCAACCTTCTTTGTCTGCCCTGTATCTGTGTGGACTGAACCGAATATACTTTTCTTTGTTAAAAGAAAAAGAATTGTTCCCCAGTACCTCCTAGATGGCAACCACAAATAGGGGGAAGCATCTTTGGCTTGTAGCGGCGGTGGGAATTAGGGACCTCCAACCTTCCACCTTGGAAGAAAGACAGCCAAAAGGGTTGTTGATCACATGTGGCAGCTGGCTCGATAACCGGCAGGCAGGTTGGCCATGGCAGAGGTTGTCAAGTATTGCTAGGATGGAGGATACCTGCTCCTGAAAGCTCTGTTTTACTATCTCTGCCAGGAGATTGTTGCAAACCTGCCTCTCCAACAACAATTGTGCTGCCAGAGGTTGGCTGTTGTATGCCTTCAGGTAGCAGTTGAGGAGTATCCAGTCATGAATATGGCTGGTAAGTTCTTATCCTAATAAAATTATATAATTTACTAATTGTTCATAGATGGCACTTGGGGTACAGTACATGCCGGTCGCCTTACTCTCATATCCTCAATCTGAGGTTGGCCGACAATGTTATAAATGTTATAGCTAGGAAGCCTGATTGGGAAACAAGGGGAGAGTAGAGGCGCGGTCGGAGATGGGCTGCTCCTGACTCCGGAGACAATAATGACAACAACAAGGAGAGCGACAACAAACCTTCCACTACTAGATGCTACAAGGGTTCCCGCCAGTCACAGAGGGCTGGGAATGCTGAGAGGTATGACAGTGGCGATGGCAATGGGGGGAATAGTGGGGAAGGTGATTATGGGGGAGTGACAGTAGTGGTAGGATTAGGGATGGGGGGGCAATGAGAAGGGCAATGAGAAGGGCCCATGACAGGGGGGTTGAGGGGGGCAATAAAATAGGGGGTGGCCCTACTGGTAGTCAGATACATCCAAGTTGCAGAAGAAGCTAGAGTAATAGATCTCAATGCGGTGCTCGGAACTCTGGTGCTAGTTTGTCTGTTGGGATTACTAGTGCAGAAGGTAGTGGAATTGAGGGTGGTAAGACTCAGAGTTATGGGATTGGTGCGCATTAAGCCCACTAAGGTATTTCCTTTTGCTTTCCGTTTGTGATTTTACTCCTCTGATCCATTACAATTTCCTCTCTTTTCCTTTTGCTCTTTCTCTTTCTACATGTTATGGCCATTTCTGGCCCCCATGGGATGCAGTACTTCATATCTTACATACTTTGTATTGCTAGTCTAAACTTATAAGAGCTTTAGCATAGCTATTACCCATGTTTATAAATACTTTCTATCTCTAGCATTACCCTGAATGGCACTCTATAATTATGTGTGATATGATACTATCAGAGGGTAAAACATAGTTTCAAATTAGACACCTACACAAAATAGCTTAATAACACATCTGTGTTATATTATTTATATATACAAGTTCGTCTTGTTGAAAAGATAAATATGCAGGAGAGCTAATAGTCTGTATATGATTTATATGTGTATGATTTATAAGCAGGTGATTTATGTGATTTGTATGCTAGTTTATTATTTTGTATATATGATTTTATGTGCATAATTTTGTATATAATTTTCTCCAAATGATTTTGAACATATGACCTATAGGAGGTAGTTATAGCTGACGGTAGGTCATAAAACAGGAGATATTCAAAGACTAATAGGAACCAACAGAAGAAGCTATACTAGGGGAGGAGAAAACTTGAGACTCTGAACAGGGGATAGCAAAAAGCTCAGAGCCCTGGCTGGGAATGATTACGAAATAGGGGACCATTTGGGGCTAGAAATAGGATGGGGAGTCAGACAGGGAACAGGGCGGGGATAAAAAAAAAAAAGGCCCTACCGCAAGTTAGTTGAAAGGGTAGGGTGGGGAACAGGGACAGGGTACTACTGGTTACAGGGTCTTAAAGGCCCCATAATGGACACTAGTTGGCTGTAACTAGAGCTCTTTATCCCCAACCATTAAACGAGAAGAAAGAGATCTCATTATTGGCAAGAAAATATCATAGCGATAGGCAATCTTATCGTCTCTTCCATGGCCATTGCAGTAAATACCTTTTCTAACCTACTTTCACTTGAACCTAAGTTTGGAGAGCTATCAATGGCCTACTCAACTAAAAACAGCCTTGTAAATATGTTGAACATTCCTTCCACCAGCTAGGCCAATAACAAGATCCTCAGCTTTTGTCCATGACTGATTCATAACCTGTACCATTTGGTAGGAGTCAATATCTTTTAATCTTAGCATATCTTCTCACTCATTTAAAAAACAAATCTTCTAATGTTTTTGCTTATTCAAATAACTTAATCTAACTGGCTTTAGAAATATATTTCCGGACAGACATCAGAACACCCTCATCATTCAACATACAGCAACCTTTTGGTACTGATCTTGTTTTCATAGCACAATTCTCTGATATTGTACCCATGAGACTTTATCTCTTATTATTCATCTCATAACATGCACACCCAACAAGCTCTCCTTGGCTACTTGCTTGACCAGACATTTTCTTGACCTTAGAAGGCTTATCCCTGGCCTTGAAAGAGCCTGCTTTTCTTGAAAAGCTTGTAGCTTCAGGAAGCAAAAGACAGTGTAGTGCTACTAGAAATTGAGCCCACTGAGTGCTGCCCTTTTGCAACTAGGGCACAGAAAGAGAACTTTGTTGATATCCTTAATAGCCTTTTGGAAAACCTGTAACCTTTTGAAAGAAGGGTCATAGCAAGTGACAACATGTTGGGGCCACTGGTATAGAAATTGAGAGAAGAGTTCTGAATTGTCTTCATTCCTCATCTCATCCACTTCCACCGCTGCCTGAATTGACGGGGCAGGTGGTCTTTGGCTAATGCTAACCGGACTGGGTATAACATTAGGTGGCAGAGGAATAGATAGTGCTTCAAGGGCTTGTTCAATAAGCTTATAAGCTCTTCATTGCTGTGAATATAGAGTGCTGGGATTGGTGACTTGAGAAATACTCGGTGGATCAATGGCAGCACCCAGGTGACTTTGAGCCTGTCACTAAATCTTCGTAGGAATTCATACACCATCTATAGGCTTTAAGATTTACTAAAGAATTATTGAAGATACATACCTCTTACTGCCTTGCCTGAAATATACAACTTCAAAGAGTAGATAGTAAGGGATTAGCTGGTCGAGGCCTTCCACTCCTGTATTGTGGTATCATCTTTGAAAAATAATGTCAGCTGGAATGAAGTGGAAGATACTGTAACTGGTATGGGTACTAGGTTATGTTTTATGTTTGGTTTCATAGTATCGTTTGATACTGGTATTGTTTCATATGCTATTAGTTAATATACACTATGTTTTATGTTTGGTTTCACAGTATCATTTGATACTTGTATTGTTTCGTGTGCTATCAGTTGATACACACTATGCTTTATATTTGATTTCATAGTATCATTTGATACTTGTATTATTTTGTATGCTCACGGTTCATACACACTATATTTTATATTTCGTTTCACAGTATTGTTTAATACTTGTATTGTTTTGTGCACTATCAGTTGATACACACAATGTTTTGAAATATTGCTCCTACTGGAGATAAGCCATATACTGTATTTAAAGACCCCTGATTTCCGCGATGGAAGCAGCTGACTTCTACTGACAGTATTCTAAATATACTTAGTTGAATGGTTACTTCTTTGTTTTTCTATTACACCCCCTCGACGTCTCCATTGGTAATCAATACTGGCTTCTTGTTGACCAGGAAGCCATCTACTCCTATCATACTGCTACGTGACTAGAACCCAGTCTGAACATGTTATAGATACAGAGCAGTAGGTAAATATCCAATTATCAAGGACGTTATATTAAAGTCAGTTGGAACAAAACTAGAAAATACTCAAACCCTGCTCTTTTTTAAAACAGGTGACGTGATAAATCATTTTATATTTATTTTCTAAAGACTCAAGTTTATTTCATATATCTATAATTATTTATTGCTTTCAAAAATTACAGTGTCTGAACAAAAGCTCTAAAAACTAAGAACTTGAGAGAAGTTGAACTAATATACATAATATTTGGTGCCATGCCATCCCCTATTGCAAAGTCTGAGGTGTACAGTATAGACAGCCAAAACCATACCGTATCATTTCTGTAGCTGAGAATTGATAGACCAACAAATGCATTAACATCATCAATACCACCTGCAGGTATATTAGCTGGATAAACTATCTGACATAAGGTATTGATAGTGTTTACCTTATTTATATATAGTGGTAAAGAAAGTTGACCATAGCATGTCAGATTGTATAAAACTGAGATGAGAAATTGCAAAAACTGATTATTGTCCTCACTATGAACAACTTGTATGTTTTCAGCCAGGTGGAAAATATGTAAACTATTCCACACAGAGGCATACTGAATGCAGGTATAAATGGTTGCTTGCTTTGATCCATGATGAGCAATAGGCAGTATTTGTGCAAAATCACCACCCAGAAATGTTGGAATACCACTAGAGAATTTTCCCTCTAATGCATCGTATATATCATTCAATGTACAGTTTACAGCCACAAAGCATGCTTTATGTTGCATTGGGACCTTGTTTCACACAATTAGTACAGATTATCATATAAGAACTGCCAATAGAAAATCTTTACCGATATACCAGGACCTGTTCTGCTCATTACTTAAAGGTATCTTGAATCACAAATGTGCTGTACAACCTCCTGGAAGTAGTTGTACAGCAATACCTGAGAATGCAACACAGAGGACCATTTTATTCCATGCTCAGAGGTAGGTACAAATGCAGTTGTATAGCAATATCTTTCTAGTTCCCACTGGTCTATGGAGAAAGAATATAGGTGAATTTCCCTTATATTTCAGCTCTATAACTGCAGTAATTACCTTTTAATAACAATTTCTCTCCTTTTTATTCAAACTCCCAATTGTGCTTTCATGAAGTATGCCTTGTTCTATTAAATTATAATCCCACTCTTCCCAAATTAACCTATTCCCTGCTTCTTCATTTTGGCCACTCCATTATGGTTGTGGCTGTGGCAGTTAGAATTCTTGCAGTGTTTTACCATGTTCTTGAAGAAGTAGTTAAATCATATAGAGTCGATAGTTTAAATGGACATCATCTATTTGATCTGGTGTATTTTGTAGTACATTAATTCCTCCCATTACTAATTGGTGTATTAGATTATAACAAAAGGAGTGCTTGTATTGCTCCCAAATTACCAGAGGATTGAGAATCACAGGTTGGTATAATGTTAGAGCAAACAATGGTCTAAGCACATAGCCTATAGTAAATACTCGTGCCAAGGTTGTGGCTGGCTGCTACAACCCCTGAATATTGGCAAGCTCAGTGGTACTTTATGGCTTGACGGCACTTTGTAGCTCACCACAGTAACCTTGCAGCTCAACAGCACTTCGTGGCTTAACCATACCTTGCAGCTCTGTACAAGCTTGTAAATTAAGATCAGTTTGTAGTATATAAATAGTTTGTAAATAATTCAAATAATTTGTATTCTTTAAACTTGAAAGATTATCTTAATATGCATATTTGTACAGAGCTTCAAGGTATGGTTGAGCCACAAAGTGCTGTTGAGCTACAAAGTTACTGTAGTGAGCCACAAAGTGCTATTGAGCTGTAAAGTACTGTGGGGCTGTCAGGCACTCTTTAGAGTGCCCCCAGTCGTGAGCTTACAAATATGCACAGGTTGTGGCAGCCAGCCACAACCTTGGCACAAGTAGGCTCCCTTCAGCCAAGGTTGCCATCCATTCATTATCATTCTCCAGAAGCTCCCTTGCTATTCATGTCCTCTTAAATGTATTATGAACAGTATCAGACCTGGTGTATAAGTTCTGAAAGCTTATCGGTTCTCCAACTACTGTGAATAGAAGGCATAGATAGTAGTACTTTCCCATAAAAGAACAGGCTGAATACATTCATCCAATTGTTGTACTGCTATTCTAAATAAGCTTTTGCCATTTCTCCTTCCAAACAAACCAATAGTAGGCAAAAACTCTTAGTACAGATATTTCCTACTTTCTGCATCTTATTCATTATAGTCAAAGAATGCTGTCAAAGTTGTCCATGCAGTATTGATTCAGTGTTGTAATTCATGAATATCAAGGTTCTCAGTGAAGTAAATTAGCTCCTCATTTGGTAAATGAATTCTCAAATGCATCATTGGGGGCAACTCCTCATGAATTGTAAATTCAAAAAGCTTCTAAATGGCCTCAGTCAGACTAATATAATACCCATTAAGATATCTCTTAATCTTACCTCTCCCTAACTCAATACTAACTATTGACTGGTCATTCCCTTTATAAATATATTGATATATACATTTTACCACCAGAATTGAGCCACAAACTTCAACATTGATATGAGCTTTATACCTCCAATTTAGGTATAGATTATAAGGAATCCCATATCTATTATCATTAGTAATTGAAACTCCTGGCATAGTACTCTGTCTAGATATAGTAAAGCTGCAGCCCATATTACACTACCAATATAGTGGATAGCCATCCTCTTAGATAATAGTCTCTGGCTGAAAGATATGGGAATACCTTTTTAAGCATCCTATGCCTGCTTGATTGGAAGATTTCCTCATACATACTGCTTGTATATTTCTACCAGCATACCTTGTATGAACTATACAATAGTGGACAATTTGTGACAACTCTATTCCTCTCTCAGTTGCCTCATCTGGAAGTTCTGGACTGTTAATTCTATCCACATTTTCTACTGTTAGAAATGTAGGATTAGTTGGAAGGAATACTCGGAAATACATATGAGGTAACCCCCTCTTTTGGTACTCAATTGTCCAAACATCCCCTTTACATCTTCCAAAAATATTCCTCTTCTTAATATCCTCCAACATTGCTTATTGTTTCATATAAAACACATGTGCTACCAAATCTGACCTGTCAGCTACTGTTTGTCCTGACAGTAGCTCCAACTCAATCTCTTCCCATTTTGGATTTACTGTAACGGTGATAAATAGAAACAGACATCCTAGATATCTTATGATTGCTATACCATTTTGGTATATTTGCTACATGAATCAATCTCAACCTAAGTAACTTGATGGTAGAACCAACTTTCAGCCAACTCTGGTAAGATCTACTTCAACATCATCCCTTTAAAGAATATCAACCAATCTCTTATAGAGTTCAGTATGAAGATTTGCTTGATGTGTCTGAATCCAAAACAACTTTTTCTGATCTGAGACTGCCCAGGTATAAACAACTAGTTGTTGAAAGAGTCGTTGGTATTAAAAAGTAGTTCTTTGCGCATCAACTCTAATATAAAGACAGTATTGATAGAATACTCATTGGGAGAGGTGACTCTTTTTTCTCCTTCTATCTGAGTTATTGATTTTTAGTCCCCAATACCAATCTAATTCTCTTGGTGAAAACATAAGACCATAATGCAGAGGAAAATATACTCTATGATTTCACTTGATCCTGCAAAAGTGGTTTATAGTTTCAATACCTTCCTGGTTATTGCTTCTTTGTGCAAGTACAATATTATAAAATCCTTTTTCTTCATATTTCTTAGGTACTACCATTGCAATTTCATTTACTACTAGCATGTTTTCTCTTCTTAGATCTGCTTGTCTATTTACAACCAACTCCAATCTGGGATTAAGTGCTATTCAATATTCTTCTTACAGCCCCTTAGCTTCTATTTCAGTAAGACACTCAACAGCGGTCTTGTAGATTGTAATCCAAGAAGAGCACTCTTGCAGTATTTGAGTCAATTGCTACATTATTGTTGGATTCAAGACTGAAAACCTATTGGCTCTGAGATGGGTAGCAAAGTTGGGATCATAAAGATATAGTTGAGAATACTTTGCTCCTATATCTCCAGCTGGCCTCAATGGGCCTTAGAGATGGTAGAGCTTATTATGGATCTGAATGTTATGCACACCTCATCCTTCCACCTCATGTTGGTTATACATATTATATGCTATGGATATAAAGGCAAATGTTACCTTCCATCTTCTTAAGTGCAATTGAAAAGTCCTACCTTCTGCATTATTATTTTTTAAAAGTGGGTGAAGAGGTTTTAGTAGTTATTGTAATCTTAGTAAAACTATATCTCTATGCTTTCAGTATTTTTCAAACTCTAGATTTTGTATAACCCATTTTATAATCCTCTCTGAAACCTATTGCCGTGCTCCACACTTTGAGTAAGTGACATTCATTCTTCTACATCTGAGTGGGTGCCATTGGACTAAGTTGTTTATATAGACAAGGGGAGATCTTTGTTATGGCTGTTGTACTGCAGATAATTTTTCTTAAATTCCAGCTCATAATATTTCCTCTTCAGTATAACCTTCACCATGGTTACAATCTTTGTAACCGGTACAGGTACTAGGTTATGTTTTATGTTTTGTTTTATAGTATCGTTTGATACTTGTTATATTTTAAAGGTATCACTTGATACCTTGATTGTTTTGTATTTGATTTGATACTATTATTTGATACTGGCTATGTTTCAAAGGTATCGCTTGGTACCTGGATTGTTTTATATTTGATTTGATAGTATCGTTTGATACTGGTTATGTTTCAAAGGTATCACTTGATACTTTGAATGGTTGATGTTAGCGCTCATACTGGAGATGGTTGAGAACTTCTATTTAAACACCGCTGATTCTACAATGGAAATGGCAGACTTCAACTCACAGTATCTTTAATATACTTAGTTAAGTGGTTACTTCTTGATCTCCTATTACCCCGTTTCGAAGCCTCCTTTAGTCTACACAGCTCTCGCCTCTTACCGAGCAAGTAGGCCACCTGTTACTATCGTACTCACGGCGTGATTAGCACCCTAGGTATGAACACATTGCAATCTTGCTATTGAAGTCTTGTTCTTTCCCTTCTTTTTTGCTATATTATTTATTAATAAAATTAGTATTTATTATCAATATAATATTATCCTAAAAAACAGATCAAAGATTGTCTACCTAATTATGAGAAGGAGAACCTTAAACTTACTAGACTAAGTTTGTGTCCTTTTCTAAGTCTGTGTTGATGGTCTTCATCAAATTCTCCTTAATCTTTTCTTCTTCTACAAGTATTGCAAATCTGATATGCTATCCTGCTATTTGTTCTGAGTCTATATATCCAAATTAGTTCTATAATACCAATCAGTAGAACAGGTAGAAAGAGTTAAGTGGATGACAAGGAGCAAGGCAGATGATAGGATAATAAAGAAGATGAAAAGATAATAGCCAGTTCCCCTCCTATTTTGCGTTACTCATAGTCAGCAAAAGCAAGTGCAATGCAAAAGCAAGTTCAATACAACATAAAAGCATGTACAACACAATACAAAAGCAAGTGCAAAACAATCAAATACAGCTCAATGGCTATTTTTTTATAGTTTTTTAGTTATTGATTTGAATGTAAATAATCTACAAACACAAGATGATGATTAACAAATAGGTATGGAAATATATACTCAAGAACAACCAGTTGATGGGGGATGTAGAACACAAATAGCAAATGATGGTAGAGCTGGTATTATTACGAGTGATGATAATGATCTTGCCTGTGAATCAGATTCTGATTCTTCATGTATATCAGATAACTCTATTACCAGAAATGCTGATTTTATAAGCTTGAATTGAGGCCAAATAACTTATCTGAAGATATAGATATATGTTTGATGACTTATATTATGTACATCAATTCAATAAAAAATTAAAAAAATTATTGCATTGAATTGTGTTGGACTTGCTTTTATCTTGCGTTGCACTTGCTTTTCCCGACTATGAGCAATGCAAAATAGGACGGGAACTGACTATTATTGGAACTGAGAAAATAAAACAAAAATGTTTATCTAATAGCTGGTTCCCCTTCTATTTCGTGTTGCTCATAGTCAGGAAAAGCAAGTGCAATGCAACACAAAAGCAAATGCAATGCAACACAAAAGCAAGTATAATACAATACAACATAATAATTTTTTTAATTTTTTATTGAATTGATGTACATAATACAAGTTATCAAACATATATCTATATTTCCAGATAAGTTATCTGGCCTCAAGTCAAGCTTATAAAATCAGCATTTCTGGTAATAGAGTTATCTAATATATATAAAGAATCAGAATCTAATTCACAAGCCAGATCATCATTATCACTCTCAATAATACCAGCTCTACCATCATTTGCAATTTGTGTTTTACATCCCCCATCAACTGGTTGTTCTTGAGTATATATTTCTATATCTATTTGTTGATTATCATCTTGTAATTGGGGATTATTTACATTAAGATCAATAACAATTGAGCTGTGTTTCATTGTGTTGTACAGTCGTGTCCGTTAAATAATTACACCCCCGGGCAACAACCATGACAACCACAATCAACCAATTCAACCACAAAAAAAAAAAGATACAAATTCAATTAAGAAATAGATGAAAGTAAATATCATAAGCTCCAAAGAAATCCTGCTACCATTTTGTGTGACCCCCATCTGCATCCAAAACAGCCTGAATTCTCTCAGGCATCCTCTCTATCCAAGCATCCAATGTCCCTTGGGGAATTAAATCCCACTCCTCCTTTGCTGCCTGAAATAATTCAGCAGCACTATGAGGCCTTCTCTCCAGTCTGGAGAATCGCTTGGTAAGGGCTCTTTTGAGTAGAGCCCAGGTGTTCTCAATAGGATTGAGATCTGGTGAGTTGGGTGGCCAAGGAAGTTTTTTGTAACCACAGTCTGCCTCCAATTTTCGATTTTCCTCACCACCATGCCAGGAGGCATTGTCTGCAGCTAGGTAGATGTTGTCAGAAGGTCTATCCAGACCTTCTATAAAAGGGATGAGGTATGGCTGGTGGATTTCAGTTGCATATTGGTGGGAATTGAGGCCAAGTCTGTCTCTTTTGCTGGTCCTTTCCTCCTCCCCCCTCTTTCTCACAAGAATTAACTCAGTCCTGCCACCCTTCATGATTGCAGCATACACCCCAATACTAGTCCTCCCAGACTTAAAGCTAGGCTTTAAGTTTTTTTCTTCCAACTCTTCACCAGCTCTTACTCTGACCCTCCTCCCAGCCAGATTTGGATCATAAATAATAGTGGCTTCATCAACAAAGACAACCCAATTCCATGCCCCTTTCCAGTTCTTCCTTCTCCTAGCAAACTCCTTTCTCTTCTCCTTTTGTCCTTTCCTCCAAAAAGGCTTTTTCCTAGGTATCAGAAGCCTGAAACCAGCTTCAGATATGATCTTATCTATAGTGGTTCTGCCAAGGCCAATATTCGCTTTTTGGGTAATGTCGCGTAATGCTAAATGAGGCTCAGCATCAATAATTGCCTCTACCGCTCTTCTTTTGGTGTCCGTAATCTTGGTGGGTCGGCCTTTCTTGGAAGCATAATGGGTGTTTCCCCCTCTTGAATTGGCTCTTTGGACAACCTTGGCAACAGTCTCCTTGCAGACCCCAATAGCCTTAGCTATTTTATTATAACCCATATTGGTATGCTTATGCAGGGCATAGATTTGCTGATTCCTGTCTTCTTTTTCTCTTCGGGTATGTGGTGGTGCCATGGTGGGTGATGAGGTGGGGGAGAGGTGTCGTTGCACCATTGCCGGGCAGGGGTGTAATTATTTAACGGACACCACTGTACTTGCATTTGTGCTGTATTGCACATGCTTTTATGTTGTGTTGTACTTGCTTTTACGTTGCACTTGCTTTTGCTGACTATGAGCAAAGCGAAATAGGAGGGGAACCAGCTATTAGGTAGAATAAACTCAGAGAAATAAAGAGATAAATAGTGGTAAAGAGGAAAAGGGAATGAGGATAAAGAGGAGAAAAGATCTTATACTCATGCCAAGATTGTGGCTGCACCACAACCTGCGGCAGCTCGCTAGCTCGCAACGATGGGTACTCTCATGAGAGCGCCCAACCACTCAACGGTATTTCACAGCTCAACGGTCTCTTAGGCATTGCTCTAGAAACAACATAGCTTAATACAACATAACACTAGTATTACAACAACCCATAGAGTAGGAAGTAGGCAGTAAGGTGGGAATGCCTGTATAACATTTTCTGGAACAGGAATTATTTATATCAATATTTTCAAACTAACTCAATTACAAAATTGAATTACTGTTTAGGTTCAATAAGCAGGAGTTAACTTTGCTTACTTAGTTTAGGTTAAACTGGTCGTTTAAAACCTGAATAGATAAATAGAATCTTAAACTTCCATTTAGGTATATAAATATAATATTCTCTTTGCATTTGTTTCTGCAGCCTTGCTTGTTGTTTGATGCCAGAAACTATCATTTTTGATAGTTTTTTTTTATAGGACTGAATCATGTGCCTTTCTTTAACATATGTCTTCATTTCCATAATCAAGGGCCAGTATTCAGCATACTCAGGTCTTTTCTTGGCATTTTGTACCTGCCTTAACTGCTTCTTAGCCTTTTCCAACTCTGTATCCTCTTTTTTTTTAACCATTTGCTGTAATGGGGGCACCCCTAGGAAGACGGATCCCAAGGTTGCGACCGCACCAAACAACTTCAAACTTATCGCCAAAAGTTCACACAGATGTAAGAGTAAAGTAGACGGTAAAACTTAATATCGTTAAGCCTGA
>PYWC01000014.1:1900085-1928415 GCA_003182015.1 Tuber magnatum
GGACGGCAGCAACGTATACGGGGTTGCAAGCAGGTCTCCAAGGCTCCCGCTTTGCTAGACTGCACACAACTACGCAACCGTTCCGCCATGACGTCCGGGCCTCAAGGCGGGGCCGGAGGGGCATGATAGGAATAATGTCTCCAATTTACAGCTTCTTCGTAGCTGAGTAGCTCACCCAATAGCATCTCCCGGAACTCCAGATTCCAGTATTCTGCAAGGCTACATGAGACAAACATTCCAATCATTTTTCCCAAACTCCCCGAGGGACTTCGTGTTGAAAGGTAGGGCAACTCAGATCCTTGAACAGGGTACCCCAAGCCTCAAGCCAGGGTAACCCAGTCCTGACGGTAGGGTAATCCTGTCCCGTGGACAAGTGGACTTTCTCCTGTTACCCTATTCTATTCCACTGCCGGAGATAGACACACTGGGCCTTTCTCCCGTCACCCAGCCTAGCTGTGTATTGCCCCTTCATAGGTCCCTAAGTATGCTGACACCAATCCCGCGTGCAGCCATGTACCTAAATACTTGTGCCCACTAAGTCTGATCATCTCGGAGCCCGGGCCATCGGGTCTCCGTAGGTCAAGTACCCACTTGCCTGCCGGTTCCTACCAGTTCGCCTCTGGGCTACCTGTATGGGTGAGGGTTCCGGCTGCCATAGCTCATGTATGCTGGGTCGTTACACGTGTAGACTTTCAGGTAGTCTCATCTTATGCCAGAAACTCCCCCATCAGTTTACTCCAACTGTTCGAGCACACGCTTCTCTGCTAAGCCTGGTCCGACACATCTCGTGGCATACCCTTCGGGCATGCATGTGTTGACATACACCAGTTGGCGTCCATCTTAGGCGGTCACTGTTCCTGCTATGCATTTCCATTTTGCCCGCAGGAGCCAAAACTTTTGCGCATCGGTGTCTTGCCAGTAGCTAACAGTCAAGACACCTTATGAACTAGACCATCTATGACACCCTTCTCATATCCATTGATCTCTACTGGACTGCGGAGGCTACTGTGAGCAGTTTATTCATTTACTATTTCCGGATATCGGGCTCCCGGTGTCTTCCGCAGGGCATGGTAGTCCAGGAGTGATCCAATGGGCGCTACCCTTGACCACTACCTCGGATCCACCTCACCTGTGGTCGCAATTATGCTTTCAGGGTCTCTGCACTTCCCTTTCAGAACCTATAGCGTTGGGAGCACTTTCGTGCTTGGTAGGTGTAAAGCTCTCCCAGTTGCCCCGGCACCACCCGGGGTTACCTTCGGGACCACCACGGTTAACACCCATTAACTCCGCCAGTTTTGCTCCGTTTTACTCTGAACAGCTGGGAGGAGGTACTCCACCCTCCACCCTATGCCCCCTCGCATATCCTGCGAAAAGTGTGCGGTCGACTGGACAGCAGTGAGGTATACGGTGTTGGAAGCCTGCCTGTAAAGATTGTACTTTGCCAGACTGCATACAACTACACAACCGTTTACCCATGACCTCCGGGCCTCAAGGCTGGCCCGGAGCGGTATGATAGAAATAATGTCTCCAATTTACAGGTTCAGCGAAGCTACATAGTGCGCCCAATAGCGTCCCCCGGAACTCCAGAATCCAGTACCATACAGGGCGTCGCGTGATAAACATTCTAGTCAATTTTCTCGAACGCCTATTAGGACTTCGTATTGAAAGGTGGCGCAACTCAGGACTTTCCGGCAGGGTAACCCGAGCCCCAGGGAAGGGTAACCCGATCTGAAGGGCAGGGCAACCTTGTCCAGCGGACAACACAACTTTTCCCTGTTATCCTGTCTATCCCGTCGCCGGCGATAGACATTTCTGACCTGTCTCCAGTTACCTGGGCTAGCTGAGCAACTCCCCCTTCAGAAGTCCCTAAGTATGCTGACACTGCTCCCAGGTGTCTCCAGGTACCTTAGTCCTTGACCAGCCAATGCTGTTTATTCTCTGGGCCCCGGCCATTGGGTCTTCGTAGGTCCAGTGCTTACTTGCCTGCTGGTTCCTACCACTTCGCCTCCTGGCTACCTGTATGGGTATAGGTTCCGTCTGCTATAGCTCATGTATGCTGGGTCCTTACACATGGATAAGACACAGTCGCCACCAGAATTGTGTTAGCATTACCAGCCGGAATGTCTGAATGGAGAGCTTCTAGCAGTGGTCTTGCGGCGCACTATAGGATGATAGTCAAAGTGAGAGTTAATGACACAGTCTGTTAAGGGGAAGCAAAGGCACTACTATTCAACCTCAAGAACCATGACTGGCAAGTGGGGAAGAGAGCACAGATCACACAGCTCATAATGGAACGCATTCATGAGAAAGAACCTCCAGGAGATAAGAAGCTAAATGATACCAAACGTGATGAGGCGGTATTCAGAAGTACCGAGACATGTCTGGTTGAAATCAAAACGGAGACCCTTTAGCAGAAAGAGTAAAACAACTAAAACCAATACGGCAACAAGCGTGACCAGGGGACACAAAAAGAGCTTGATGGTGGAACAGAGAGTAGTTATTAATGCGCTAGTTATCAGAGCTACAGCAGAAGGGTTCGCGGCCCAATTACTACAACAGATGGAAGTTCAGAGAAAGGCAGACCAAGACTAGAGTATGAGAAGAGATAAGTTGAAAAGGGTCCAAGATGAGTAAAAGGAAGTGCCAGGGTAGGGGACTGTAGGGGATGGCCTCCGATACCGCCTAGGACAGCTGTTGAAAGCAAAAGCTAAAGCTGTACAAATGTGGATGGCCCAGAGGAGCTATGGTTGGCAGTTTGCAGGACATTTCGGCCAGGAGTGGGTAGTTGTAATGGGAACCAGGGAGTTCTACTGGACCGCGCTTGCAGTGTGCATAGGTGACTGTGCATGATCCTTTCATGAGTAGCAAGATAACAAGGCAGCAGGGTAGAGGATATATGGATTTCCATAGCCTTTGGAAATACTATACTCGGTGTGGACATAAAGCCCGACCCAGTTCTTAATCCAGATACTACAGTAGGAGGGAAATAGGCACATCATGGGAGTAGTTGACCACTTCCTTACAATGGTACGCTGCATTGGCCTGAAGGCAAATGTAATGGCCACCGACCTAGCCCTGGTCTTCCTCTATGGGTGGTGAAAACTATATGGGCTACGGACGGGTATAATCTGGGGTACCGATGGAAGATGGGTAGGAGAATACATGGTAAGCTTGTACAAATTCCTGGATATTAAGTAAAGGATGTCAAGCGCATATTATCTGGGCAGGGGTGGCCAAAAGAAAAGAACCAATCAAGTGCGGGAGGGTGACCTGTGAAGTTTTACGAACTGTAACCCGGATGCTTGCTACCATCCACTTCCGCTACTGGTAGAGGCCTGTAATAATTCTGTTACCAGCATGCAGGGACTAAAGGCATTGTAACTGGGGTACAGTGGGGAAGCTGGATCGCCAGGTTGCGACTGCATCGAACAACCTCACACTTATTGCCAAAGGTTCACACCGTGGTAAGAGCGAAGTAAAACGTAAAACGTAATATAGTTAAGCCTGATGCTGCACTCAAACAAGGTCTTGGGAGCATTGATTGTTGGAGTAGGAGAGTTCTTGCATAGAGGTTCAAGTAGCTTTATCTTATGCCACAAACTCCCCCATCAGTTTACTCCAACTATTCGAGCACACCCTTCTCCACTAAGAGTGGTCTGACATATCTCCTAGCACACCCATCAGGCCTGTAGGTGTTGAAACACTCTGGTTGGCGTTCAGCTTCTGGGATTGTCATTTCTGCAGCGTATTTCCATTTTGCGCGCCAGAGAGAAAACTACTTCACATTGGTCCCTGGCTGGTGGCTAACTCTGAAGACAGGTGATGAATTGGACTATCTATAACTTTCTCCCCATCTACATTGATCTCTACTTAACCCCAGAAGATGCCGTGAGCGGTTTATCTATCTAGTATTTATGATGCTCGGGCTTCTGGTGTGTTGCGCAAGATAGGCTGGTCCCGGAGTGCTCCAATATGTACTACCCATGACCACCACCTCGGATCCACCTGACTTGTGGTATGAATCATGCTTTTAGTGTCTCTGCACTTCTCTTACAGGGCCTATGGCATTGGGGACACATTCTGGATCTGTAGGTGTAAAACCCTCCAGGGCGCGTGGGCAGTACCCGGGAATTCCTGCAGGACTCCCACAGTTAACTCCCGTTAATCCTCTCAGCTTTCCTCTATTTTACTTCAAACAACTTGGAGGAAGTGCTCCACCTTCCACCGTATGCCACCTATATATCCTGCAAAGAGCCTACAGTCAACTGGAGCGTAGTGATGCATACGGTGTTGCCAGCAGGTGTCTAAACATTCCCCTTTGCTAGACTGCACCCAACTACACAACCATTTGCCCACAACGTCCAGGCATCAAGGTGTGGCCAGAGTGGCATGATGGTAATAATGTCTCCAATTTACAGCTTCTTCGAAGCCGCGTAGCACGCTTGGTAGGATCTCTTGGAATCCAGATCCTAGTATCATACGTGGTGTCAGGTGACAAACATTGTGGTCATTTTTCCCGAACTCAACTATGGACTTGGTATTGAAAGGTAGGGTAACTGAGGACCTTAGACGATGTAACACGAGCTACATATCAGGATAACATGATTCTGGCAGTAGGGTAACCTTGTCCTGTGGACAAGATGACTTTACCCTATTACTCTGTCTATTCCATTGCCAGAGATAGACACCTGTACCCTCTCTTCAGCTTACTCAGCTTAGTGGAGTAACTGCCCCTTCGGGGGTCTCTAAGTAGTCTGATATCACTCCCGGCTGCAGCTAACTACCTAAGCACCTTGTCAACTATTTCCGTTCATGTCGGAGCCTGGGGCTTTGGGTCTCGGTATGTCAAGTACTTACATGGCTACCAGTTCCTACCAGTCTGGCTGGTGTGTGTATCTATCGCTGTGGGTTCCCGCTGCCACAGCTCACGCAAGCTGGGTCGTTATAGCTGTTCCACACGAATTATAGATACCACTCAGAGGCAGAAGGGAGGAAGTGGTGCACAGCTCAAGTCCTGGGGCTATCACTTACACCAATGGGAACAAGGATGTACATAGGCCAGAGATGTTAACACTAGACGGAACCCCTGGGGCCATGGGGCAGTATCATCAGAAGAACGCTAGGCCGGAGGTTAGTTCTCTGATAAGGAACTTGGTCTTGCCAAATACCAAGGACATTCATACCAGGATACACTCCAAAAGGCTTAGCCCAAAGTTGTATGAGCTATTCAAGATCCTGGAGTCAGGTGGCAAGTAGACATTTAAGCGTGATATCTTAGAATGCGGGAAGTGCGCCCCTTTCTTACATGGACCGCGGTTAGAGCCCTACTAAACTTGGGTTTAACCAGCTTAGGAACAAGGTACCAGGGCACCTGAGGTGATCGATGGCGGCCTGGAATAGGAGGTTGAGAAGATGCTAAAACGTGGTATTATTTGATATAGTCGTGGGGTTCATGGGCGCAAAAGTAGGCTCTGTCAATAGAGATACTCTGTGAAGTGGGTGGGGTACTCAGAGCATGAAAACACATGGGAGCTATCATTGTACTTGGGCCATGAGGGAGAGTGCGGAGAAGTGGTTTTTGGGTGAACTGGGAGATGCCACCAATAGAGCAGAAAGATAACAAAGAAATGTGGTCAAGGGCATAGCCAAGGAAATGTGCGAAGGGTTTTCCACATATCTCGTCAAGGCTTAAAGGAAATGAACTGGTATGCTATTAGAGAGAGGGATCATAAGGATTCAAGCCGAACTCTGTGAGATGGGACCTTTGGTTGCATATAGGATGAACTGGCAAGAAGAAATGGGGACGTCACCTGAGCAGCAGCCAAAGGTTACCTGTTTGATCGCATGGTCCATCAAAGTAGTTGGAGACTCATTTAAGGCCTACCAATCTGCTCCTGGTACGATGTAATGCGGGCACCCTTAGGAAGATGGATCCCAAGGTTGTGACCACACCAAGCAACCTCAAACTTATTGCCAAAGGTTCCTGCAGATGTAAGACTAAAGAAAGGGGTAAAACCTAATATTATTAAGCTTGATGCTTCAGTCAATTAAGGTGGCGAGAGGATTGATTCTTGCAGTAGGAGAGTTCTCGCACAGAGTTTTCCGTTAGTTTTATCTTGTGCTTGAAGCTCACACATCAGTTTCCTCCAACTCGTCGAGCACATCCTTCTCCACTAAGGGTGGACCTAGACGTCTCCTGGCATACGCTTAGGGTAAGCATGTGTCCACACACTCTAGTCGGCATTCACCCTGTCTAGTTATTGTTTCTGCGGGGCATTGCAATTTTGTCCACCAGGGTGAAAACCGCTTGGAGTTGGTGTCTTGCTAGTGGCTAACAGTCAAGATGCCACATGAACTAGACTATCTATGACACCCTTCCCCTATGCATTGATCTCTACTTGACCCCCAAAGCTACAATGAGGGGGTTGATCTATCTACCATTTACCACTCATGGGCTTCCCGTGAAATGGGGACAGTCCTAGCACGATTGATCCCAAGGTTTCAACCCCACCGAAGGACTTCAAACTTATCACCAAAAGTTCACACAAATGTAGCAGTAAAGTAAGCCGTAGAACTTGACATGGTTAAGCCTGACGCTTTACTCAATTAAGGCCTCGCGAGGATTGATAGCTGGAGTAGGAGAGTTCTCGCACAGATTTTCAAGTAGTTTTATCTTATGCCAGAAACTACCCCACCAGTTTGCTCCAACCATTCCAGCATACCCGTGTCTGATAAGGTTGGTCCTACAGGTCTCCAGACAGACCCTTCGGGCATGTATGTGTCGACACACTCTAGTTGGGGTTCACCCGGTACGGTTATCGTTTCCACGGCGCATTTCCATTTTGCCCGCCCGGGTGACATCTTCTGCGCATCTGCATCTTGCCAGTGGCTAACAGTCATGACGGCGCATGAACTACACTATGCATGACACGCTTCCCATGTGCGTTGATCTCTAGTCGGCCCTGGAAGCCAGGGTGAGAGTTTTATCTATCTACTATTTATGGTTCTTGGGTTTCCAGTGTCTTTCGCAAGATATGGTGATCCGGAAGGGGTCCAATGGGTTCCACCCATGACCATCACTTCGGACCCACCTTCTCTGTAGTAGGAATCATTCTTGTAGTGTCTCGCCATGACCCATTCAGTGCCTATGACGTTCCGGACACCTTCGGGTTTGGTAGGTGTAGAACTCTCACGGTGGCCCGGGTACCACCCAGCACTACCTTTGGGACCCCTACAGTTATCTCCGGTTAACTCCATCGGTTTTGCTCCGTTTCACTACAAACGACTTGGAGGAGGTACTCCCCCTTCCACCCTATGCGCCCGTATATATTCTGCAAACAACCTATGCGTGACCGGACGGCAGCGACGTATATGGTGTTACCTGCAGGCCTGCAAAGATTGCTTTTTGCTAGACTGCGCACAACTACCCAACCGCTTGCCCATGGCATCCGGGTCTCAAGGCGGGGCCGGAGGGGTGTCATAGGTATAATGTCTCCAATTTGCAGCTTCTGCGGAACTGCGTAGCTCGCCCAATAGCATTCTCTGGAATCCTAGATTCCCGCATTATGCATGGCTTTGCGTGACAAACACTCTGGTCATTTTCCTGAACTCCCAGAGGGGGTCCGGATTAAAAGGTAGGGTAACTAAGGACTTTGGACAGGGTAACCCAAGCCTCATGGCAGGGTAACCTTGTCTGGATGACGAGATGCCTTTTCCCTGTTACCCTGTCTACTCCCTCACCGAGGATAGACACTTCTGCACTTTCTGTAGTTACCCAGCCTAACTGAGTAACTGCCCCTCCAGGGATCCCTAAGTACGCTGACAGCACTCCCGAGTGCGCCCCGATACCTAAGTCTCTGGTCAGCTAAGCCTGTCCATCTCCGAGCCTGGGCTATCTGGTCTCCATAGGTCAACTACTACCTTGCCTGCCAGTCCCCACCAGCCCGCCTCGTGGCTACCTGTATGGGTGTAGGTTCCGGCTGCCATAGCCCATATATACTGGGTTGTTACATTACTCCCCTCTTCTCTACGGTCCATCCTGGACTGTTGGCGTCATCTCTTCTTTCCCGGACTTGAATCCCCCTAGATCCTATGGTCCCTATGCTTGGACGGCTATCTTTGGTGGAAATCGAGCATGGTGTATAAGCCAGTCCCTTCTAGCATCTCATAGGGATCCCATGAATTCTCCTCAGCCCCGTAGCCTTCCAACAAATCAGGTACTGGACGAAGCGTGGCACAAACGTCGCCTTTGCTCCACTGTACCATCCAGTGTCCACAACAGCTTCTACAATGTAAGTTGGCTCGTTGTCCACAGGCTCTGGGGTATGGACATCCTTGATCCTACCTGATCCCGGATCCTGGCACCACGGTTCAAGCGATGTGACAATCAAAACCAGGTGGATGCTGTGTCTGCCGGGCAGTTGCAGTTCGTGAACTCAGTTACCCAGCGGAAGTTTGACCACGAAAGGTCTAACCATCCGGTGGTCCAGCTTCTCCATTAGACACTTTGTACGGATGTTTTCTGGGTTCCACATCACGCCGTCCGCTTTCTTTGCCTGCCCAGCAGCCACAACCTCCCAGGTAACATAGTCCTGTGATGGCAACCTTCTCTCGTCATACCATTTCCGTTATCTTTCATGTGCCTGCTGAATGGTTTCCCAAATCTCCAGCCAGGTTCTTTCCCCTTTCTTAACAAAGAGCTCCCTGTTACAGTGTATCCTTTCATTATCAGACACCACTCCTCACCAGTTCCTCCAGGGGTCAAACCCATAGTTGATCTCAAATGGTGACAACCCGGTGGATTCTGATATCAACATGTTGTACACATACTCCGCAAGTGTAACAGCGAAACCAAATCATCCTGTTGGCGGGAACAGTAACTGCGCAAGTACTGCTCCTGTGTCGGATTAACCCTCCCGGTTTGCCCATCAGTCTTAGGGTGGAGTGCAGTCGAAACCTTTAGTTTCACTTGCAACAAGTGCACTAGACTCATCGAGAACTTGGATGTGAATCGGCTATCTGGATCTGGGATGATGAACTCCTGCAGTCCACGAAGGCGCCAAACTTTCTTTGGAAATAGCAAGGCAAGCTCCTTGATGAGTACCTCAGTCGTCGGGTGTATGAAGCGTGCCATTTTCGACAACCTGTCCACTATGACCCAGATCTTGGTATACTCTTCAGACTCTGGCAGCGCTACAATCAAGTCTATTGAAATAGCAGTCGACGGCTGCATAGAAACATCCATAGGTTCTAGCAGAGTGTACTTCTTGTGCTTGATGGACTTATTTCTTTGGCATGCATCACATGTTCGCAAACCATTGGTAATGTGCTCGTACACCTTTGGCGAATAGAAGTTAGCCCTAACCCTGCCAATGGTTTTGCAAGTCCCGCAGTATCACGCCATTTGGGAGTCATGTTCAGCCTTCCTGATTGTCTGCTTCAGATTCTGGCCCTTGGGAACATACCACCTTGTCTGGTATGGGAGTAAGACCTTTTCCATCGTTACATGTCGGTCGACCTCTTTGTCACCGGCGGCCATTGCATTCAGGGTTCTTAAATATTCCTGGTCTTCATTTATCGCTACCCACAGCTGATCCAAAAAGGAAGACTGCAGCCGAAATCCCTGGCACACCTGCAACACCTGTGGTCACAAGATGTCCCGTTCCTGGCTCCCAACCCACTGTCCGGGGTGAACAAACAACTGTGGCGGAAAATCACTCCCCCCTTCCCGGTGGTAGTCCCTACGCTGCAACAAAGCATCTGCCTTCCCAGTCAACCATCCTTCGTGGTAAACCACCTTGAGGTTAAACGGTTGCCGGAACTCAGCCCAGCGGTGCTGCCTTCGGTTAAGGATCTTGGTACTCTTAAACTATGCCAAATTCTTAGGATCCGGATAGATTACTCACTGGTCCATTACAGAGGGTAGCAAATGATCCCATTCCTTGAATGATGCCACAATGGCAGTCATTTCCTTATCATGGACGTCATAATTAATCTCCGCTGTATGAAACTGCGGACTATGAAGGGCCACTGGATGCCATCTCTCATCTTCACAGAACTGGGAGAGGACGGCCCTTAATGCAAAGTCTCCAGTGTCGGTTTCCAGGCGGGTTGGCCATTTAGGGTCAAAATGTGCTAGGATAGGTGGGGAGGTAAATGCCTCCCTCAATTGGTTAAAGGCCTCTTCACAAGCCGGTGACCATTCCCATCGGACAACCTTCTTTTTCAAGTCCGTCAGGGGTTTCGCTGTCTTGCTGAAACCTTCTATGTACAGACGATACAAGTTAGGAAAGCCCACAACCCTGTGGACGTCGATGACGCATGTCGCAGGTGCCCACCTCCTGATTGTTTCTACCTTTTGCGACAATATAGAGATACCCATGTCGGATCTCTTGTATCTGCGGAACTCAACATCCCACTGGTGGAAAGTAGACTTTTTCATGCTTACACATAGTCTGGCTTTCCGCAATTTCTGCATCACACGTCTCACTCTTGAGACCTGCGCTTCCATACTTTTTGAGTAGATCAGGATTTCATCCATGTATGTAATAACCCCTTCATCCATGAGATCCCCAAATACCTCCTCTATCAGGCCCTGGAAGGTGGCCGGGGAATTACACAACCCAAATGGCATGACCATGTATTCATATAGTCCATATCTCTACCAGAAGGCGGTCTTCAATTCCTCACCTCCTCCCATCCTGAGAAGTTATTAGCGGTTCTTCAAGTCCAACCTGGTGAACACAAAGGCTTTTCCTAAGCTATCTCGGAGTTCATCCATCAACGGTAGAGGATACTTACTCTTCAGGGTGATTTTGTTCACCTCTCGGTAATCTATTACTAGTGTTAATATACCATCCGGTTTTGGCAGGAAGAGGATAGGGGCGGCTGCCGCGGAACTGCATCGTCGTAGCTATCCCATTCGCAGCATACTATTGAGATATTCCCGGAGTGCCTTGAGCTCTTCTTGCGATAATGGATAGATACTCTCAAATGCAGGTTGAGTTCCGGGTTGCAACTTGATCGCATGGGCATGCTTCAAGCGCTGCGGTAGTGGCTCAATGCGTGCTTGACTGAAGATATCCCCATAATCCATATACTCTGGGAGTGGCTTAACCGTAACATCGGCACTTTCCCCATCGGAGAATTGTACGATCCCCCATAGACACAGATTACTAGGGTCTTCGGCTAGCAACTCTCCATTGGTCATGAACACTAACCGCCGCTGCTCAGCCAGGCAGTTAGTCTTGCAGAGCTCTGGGCACCAGGTTAGTGATCTGGTCTTCCAATCTATGTCAGGGTTATGGTCCTTCAACCGAGACATAAGTAGGTACCCACCCACCTTAGGCTTGGGGATATCCGCGACTTCAAAGTGCATGCCATTATGACAGTTACCTATTCTCATCTCCAATGACGTGGTATAGTGTAGACCTGACCCAGGTACGTGATTACCCTTCCTGTCGCTTATCGGCACGTGTACCTGTCATCATACAGAAGGTGCCTGAGTCTGCTTAACGCATCGTCCCTGAAGCACCGCTGAGTAGCTCCACTATCGAGTAGCAGGAGCACTCCCATGTTTACCTGCCTACCTCCTATCTTTCTGCCTAACTTGACCTGCAGGTGGATAGACTTGGCGTGACGAGGCAAGTTGTCACGCTTCTGCCTCTTGGCTTGTCTTAGGGACTTAGTCATCTTGGCTTAGTGAATCCTGTTGCTCTTTTGCCTTTCGACACAAGAGCGGCCACAGCAGGTCCATGAACATTACGGTATTGGGATTCGCCTTTATTTACAACCAGCGGGTTTATTATCATGCCAGCATGATTTCGGGTACTAAACCCTCGTCAGGTAAACTTGAAAATAACCGGGTTTCTCTGATCTAGTCCCGCCTGCGCCAATTCCGCCGGTACTAAACACAACAATTTTCCTAAGATGGGTACAGGTCCGGTGTCGGACCGGTTCCAAGCGGAGCATCCTTGCTGCCCCAATGTCAAGTATCTCCTCCAGCAAGACCTCACCCAGCCTGAACCGAAATAATGTCCTATGACTTGCCCATTCACCTAAGGAAATCCTTAAAGAAATACATATAACCAGAACAAAAGAAATAACTCAAAACCCAACAAAGGCGAGGTAGCCCAATCTACCGGACACGGCCCGCAACATCTGTCTTCCCACACCACCTGGGTGTAGTCAATATCAGCATGGTTCAGGCGGGAGAGTGGTGCTTACCCATGCCAGAAGCCACTTGCGGGGTTCCTTGCCATATATCCCTCATGGGTCTATGGATACGGGTTAGTAAGGTTACAGCTTAAGCAGAATGGGTTCTTACCTATTCCAAACTGCCAGTATCAACTTCCATAATCGGCAGTGATCCCTGGCGGACTTCAAGTATCTTTGACGAGGAAGCCGGAGGGGGCGCTTCAAGCGGCTCTAGCCGCTTGTCCATTCCTGAGGGCTCGTTTACCTGGGCTGACCGTTCCAACCCAGGCGCCTGCTTGGATGAACTAAAAACTGGGGCCACCATGGTATGCTTTCTCCAGAAGTCTCCTATTTGCCTGCACTTGGTACACTGTTTGTGCTTCCTCCGATATTTGGTGCAAGTCGACGGGATTTCCTTATGCGCTATTGTATACTCAGAAGTCGCTGACTTCCCCTGTTTCGTCACGTTGAAATTAGTAGGTTTGGCAGACCTCTGGTTTGGTCAGCCCAAACCTTTTTCTTTCCTTTTGAACCTGCTAGATGTTAAGGAACTATCCAGCTTGTTATCTGCTGGCAGAGACCATGGGGCAGGGTGGATGATGCGCTTGCCGAACTGATTGCTGTCCTGCAGCGTGTGCCCAACCTTTCGGAGAAGATCAAGGTACTTGTTCAGGTTGGCCGGATGTGGCTCTTTAACTGCCCACGCATTCCGTACCTCTTGTGTGATGCCTTATCGACCCTTGTCTCGTACCTGCACTGGATCTGTATAGCTAAGCTTATACATGTAATCAGTTCTCTTCTCCAGGTACTTATCAATATGATGTGGCTTCATCAGAAGGTCTCACCATGTGAGAACAGATCGATCCCATGCGGCCTGATCTCCGCCGAAACTTCTGTCTAACCATTTTCGCAACCCTTTCTAGGTCCGTAAGGGGTTGCTGTCCTTTACAGGTACACCTGTGCGCTTCGAGGCTTGCTTGACAATGTGCGCATGCAACTGCAGACACTATGCCCCGGTGGAGTTTTCAAGAAAGGTGATCAGCAAGTGCACCTTACCGATGTAGGTCAACTTGCGATCTGCAAGGTATTCAAATTTGACCTCCACCAAGGTCCAGAAGCTCGTGAGTTCAGTAACGCTGCCCTCGAAGGGAGGGATACCACGCAACCTTTCCGGCCTCTTCTGCCGGTCCTGGTGAAGACCTAGAAGGCGAACCAATACACCTCATGGCGCTCGCCCGCCTCTTGGCCCGGCGAGCCCACCATCGTTTCTCCTGCTTTCTCCAGTCGTCCCTACAACCACCGAGGAAGGGGGTCAAATCCGGGAACAAATCTCCGTCGTCATCATTGTCCCAGCTGTCATGGTCCCAGTCCCCTGGATCTCCACCTGGTCCTGCTGTACTACCTCCGGGTGCTGTCTTTCCGTCCCCACAACCTCCGGTATTCCAGTCTTGGGATTCCCGGGGTCTATCGTACCCATCAACCCGTTCCTCACAGCGATCCTGGGTACTATCCTCTGGGGGGTTAGCCCCTGATGGTCCTGATGCCGCTGGTGGAACAAGGCGTCACCCACGTTCAGAAGTTGGGTTGGGCACCGCCTGTATTATCCGCAGAAAAGACCGGAACTCTGTACCACTCAAGGGTTGCATTGGGGGGCCAGCATGCCTCCATGACTCACAGTACCCACATGTTGGCCGTCCATCTCCTTCTTTCTGCCTTCTTCTATGCCTCACCGGGGTCCGGGGTCCCTTCCTACCCACATAGGAGTGGTAATGAATCTACCCTATGTGGGTCTCCTCAGACTTACAGCCTGAGGGACAGAACTCATCTTAGCTTTTCAAATCGCCACTTGAGATGGTGGGGACACTGGCAGGTAGACTTCATGGCGAGGGTGCCGTGGGAATGAGTGGTGTCCAAGAAACCCTGTGAGCAGGTGTCCCTGGTCCGGGGAGGCCGGTCCCTTGTGAGGGAGCCTCAGTTGCTAGCCCTCGGTACCGCCGTACCTGTTCAGAGAACCAAGGTGACACAGCACGCATCCACCAAAATCCCGGAACTGCCCAAGCCGGGGGTTGCAAAGGCGCAGTAGGCGATGGGCCAGAACCTGGGACTGGTAGGGGAACTGGTAGGGAAACTGGGGGAGCGTGGGTCTTGGGGCGGCTATGGGAGGTACTGGAGTTGCAACCGAATCTGGTGCGGGCGTAATGATAGAGGCAGGGGTTGGACAAGGGTTGGGTCAGGCATATCTGTGGCCGTGATGCCGGGCGGTTTGGACATCCTTTTCCTTGTTCAACGTCTATCAGTTGGCCCGACTGTTGGGCTGCCCCCATGACTACGGGCGATTGAGGGAGGGACAGACAGGGAGCCTGTAGATGCCCTCAAGAAGGAGGAAGTACAGCTGTAGCCATTACCTTTCAGGCTTTCCAACATGCGTATACCGATTGGGCTCAGGTATGCACTCCATTGGTTGTCGTGGGCTCTGATAGCCAATTCCATGACGAAGTTCTCGGGCTTGGTATAGACGACTGGGAGTCGGGGTGCGGCCTCTGACATCAGTACACCATTCTCAGCATCAATACTATACCCTCCTTCGAAAGCCTTTCCCAATAGTGTCATTTGAGTCCTTAATGCTTGCTGATCCCTTATCATCCGCAGGTATACCTCCTGCTGGACTTTCATCCATTCGACCGCTGCCATAGTAATCTGCTTCTAGAACCCCCGCTGCTGCAGGGTGTTCCAGTTCCTTAGATCCCGCTTTGCTTACTGAATTAACTTGGATACCTCCCGAAAGATGTAGGGTTCAACGAACTCGCAATATTGGACCCCTTGGGGTGGAGTATGGGTCATGTTGTGGACAAGAGTTGGGTGTTAGAAAAATGAGACAGCCGCAACGCGACGGTCTGGAATCATGAGGTCCAGGAATTCACGAGGTAACTTAGTAGGGGCAGCCCTCAGAAGCAACTGATGACCATCCCAGTCAATACCTCGAACATCTGCAGAAACCGGCGCGCTAAATGTGTTGGCGGCATGTTCGTCAAGACCGAGGTCAGAATCTGGGTTGGATGCCATTCTGGATCGATGATCAGTACTAGACATTGTGCTTTCCACCCAGGCCTACCTGGTCTAGACGCGGTTACCAGTATTCCCACCAGGTCAGTGCTGAAGGTCGAAAACAATTAATTGGGAGAGGAGTTAAGCGAGCAGCGCAGTTAGTGATATACTGTGATGGGGGCACCACTAGGATGATGGATCCCCCGGTTGCGACCATACTGAACAAGATCAAACTTGTTGTCAAAGGTTCACACAAATGCAAGAATAGAGTAAACAGTAAAACCTAATCTTGTTAAGGATGACGCTTTGCTCAATTGAGGTCTCGCGAGGGTTGATTGGTGGTGTAGAAGGGTTCTCGCATAGATTTCCCGGTAGTTTTATCTTATGCCAGAAACTCGGCCATCAGTTTGCTGCCACCGTTCAAGCACACCCTTCTCCGCTAAGTGTCACGATCTGCCTAGTGGAGCGCCGGCCAGGTGACTGCGGCGAGGAAACAGGTTAGGCATCTGACCCCGTTTGGACATCATACAGTGAAGTTATTGTTTCACGCACATGATCTCGTTAACAGGTCATGGGGTTTATTTACGTTTAAATTGGTTTCATGCACATGACCTTGTTAGCAGGTCATGGGGCTCCTTTATCTTGATTGCATTTCGCACATGACCTACGGTTGACGTCATGGGAAGAGTCTAGGCTGGCCGGTAAGGCTTATCGGCATGGCTGACCTGTTTATGATTCACGCGGGACCTCGTTAGTAGGTCATGTGGTTGGGTTATTGATACTGCGCTTGATTTATGTTTCGCAAAGGACCTCACTTAGAGGTTAGGGGATGTTTCATGTTGACGCACAGGACTCATTGGAGTCATGTGATGGATTTTGCACCTGACCTCGCTGGAGGATCGGGGCAGGGTTAGCGTTGTGGGAAGAGGCCTATATAAAGGCCAGGTTTTCACGGATGGGTTGGCTCTTCACCCAACCATGTATTGTTATTCCCTATCTACTGCGTTACTATCTTTAGAATACAAAAACCTTTATGCTCCAATCTCCTCTGCTGGATGGACCCGCTGCAGAGTCAAGAACCTATCCACTACGCGGCTCTTGTTAACCAAACTGAAGACCGATACTCTCGGCACTGGTGAGAAACTGATTCTTACGTGAGAATACTAAGATAGGGCTCAGAGACTCAAGGAGCTCTAGGACGCAGTGCAGCACAGGTCGGAAGAACCAACCAAGGTCGTTACCAGTCGCGAGTAACACAAGTAGTGGGAAACCGCAACATTTGGTTGCATCCCTTGCAACACCTAACGACGACAGAACTGCAACTCTGGAGAACTCGGACTTCAGCCAAGACAATGACGGGGATATCAATCTTGCCGACGAGACCCTGACCTAGGATGGGTATGGAATACCTTAGGCGAAGCAGCAAGCTGGCCGTTACGAGTAGCAAGTCCGGTTACACCTGAACCAACTTCACCACCAGTTTGTTCCCCCGACGGAACACCGCGACTGAGGAGGATGGCCGAAGCGGCAACAGCAGCACCGCCGCCCGGGCCCAAGTGGTATGCTCTGATGATGATGGAAGACAAGATGACGAGGTTCCCGGAGGCAATCAATGCCCACCCGGAGCCAGGACCAAAAGCGCAGGAACCAGACCTCTATGAGGGAGACTGGAAAAAACCGAGACAATTGCTTAGTCACTTGGAACAGTAGTTTAAGGTCCAGGGGTATGGAGTCGGAAAAGACACGATTAAGGAGGACTATGCCGCGTCCCGCCTAAGAGAAGCGGCAGGGCAATGGATAATGCCCTACGCGGAAGGAAAAAGAGACTAGATATGGGCCTAGTGTGAGGGGTTTGAAGAAACACTCTATACCCGGTTTGGGGACAGGAACGCCAAGGAAATGGCGAGACTCAAACCAGAGAAGATGAGACAATGAAAGGACAACCTTTCTGACTACTGACACAAGTTCCGCATGATATCCGTGGAAGTGGAATATGACAACGACACGGAGTACCGCCACCTCCAGGGCGGTACTAACGAAAGATTGCAACAGGCCTGGATAAGCTCGGACCAGATGAATCCAATGGCAGAAGGCTTCGCAGTATGGGCTGTGGAGAAGGAAGACAAAATCAATCTGGTCCAACGGGCTGAAAACTGGACCAACGGGATACAGCACCTAGCCCCGATGCGTAACAACAACGGGACCTACTAACCGAACAACACGCGGCGACCGCCACCAGCGGGAGACCTGATGGGCTTGGACATGGCAGGAAGAAGGAACAGATGATTCCAATGGTTGTCTGCCCAGGAATTGCAGAAAAGAAGAAAAGAGAATGCATGCCTGTGGTGCGGGCTGAAAGGGCACTTCATCAATGATGGTCAACGAAAAGAGACCAAGGTCCAAGACATGGAAGCTACGGAGAGGACGGAAGGGCAGGGGACTTTAAACGAACAAAGCCCCCTGCAAATAGTGGTCTGCGGGATGAGGAAAGAGGCAAACCCACCGGCATCGCGCATATATCAACCACGAAAAACAAGACATCCCTAGCAACGAAAAGAGGCAAGGTGGCAACAATCAAAAACACGAATAGTTACGACGATGACAACCAACATCTGATGATTAAGATAAAACTATGCACAACAGACAAGGAGACAGGAATGAACGCGATGCTCAATTCAGGGGCAAGCGAGGATTTCATCGCCAGAAACTTCTGTGAAATCCTGGGACTACTCCTGCAAAAGCTGCAGAAACCAGGAGACATATATGTGGTCAACGGGGAGAAAAGCAAAGCAGGACCCATCACCCATAAAGCGGAAGCAGTAATGGAGATAGGGTCACGTCACGAAGCCATGACGTTCCAAGTAGTGCACTTGCAGAAACACAGTCCCATACTAGGAACACCCTGGCTAAAGCGACACAATTTGAATACCAATTGGAAAAAAGTCCAAATCAACTTCAACAGCGAACTATGCACGGGGTTGTGCCTGGGAACTTCTCCAACAATTGAAATGATCCCCGAGGAAAAAGCATTCAGAGAGAACCTGAGGACGCAGAGCCTCCACATGAACACTAAAGACAAAGAAGCGACTCCCCACGATGCAGGCATAAGGGTACAAGTGTTCCACTCAAGTGCCAAAAAACCCACATGGGGATCTACGAAGGCAGCAGGTCACGACCTGTACAGCAGGAAAGACACGATGGTCGCCGCAAGAGAACAAAAGATGATCCCAACAGGAATTGCAGTAGGACTACCTGATGGCACCTATGCAAGAATGGCTCCATGCAGTGGGATGGCCATCCCACACGGAATTACCACTGGTGCAGGGGTGACCGATATAGACTATAGGGGCGAGGTGCAAGTCCCCCTAATAAACCTGAACGATGAGGACTATGCGATCCAAAAAGGAGATTGCATAGCCCAGATGATTATCGAAAATATCGATACTGGGGGGCTCCGCGAAGTCCTAGACCTGGACAAGACGAAAAGAGGCGACGAAGGATTCGGCAGCACTGGATGAGGAACCCTGAAGAACAACACCCCCAGTGAAATGACAGAAGAGAAACCGCTAAACATATCATTCCTATCAGCAAAGGCCTTTGGTCAACTCTACCGGAGAGGGGAACAGACCGGTATCTTCAGATGGGACGAAGAAAAAGACAAACAAACAAGCGAAGAAGCAGCAATGATTAGCATACGACTAGCGGTGCACGAAGAAGCCAAGAAGAAGGAATAAACTTTCCGGCAACTGGTCCCGAAAGAATATTACGATTATCGCAAGATATGTGAAGAAAACGAAACGCCGGATCTTCTCACACACGACAGTGAAAATCACCAGATCAAGCTGGAGGAAGGAAAGGCAGCCCCCTTCATGAAACTCTACCTGTTAAGGGAAAAAGAGTTAAAGGCGCTGCAAAAATACCTCCAACAGAACCTGGCCAGGCAATGGATCAGACCATCGTCCTTCTCAGCGGGGGGACCTATCCTATTTGTCAAAATAAAAGATGGAAAACTGAGACTTTCCATGGATTTCCATGGACTGAATGCGCTATCACAATAGGACAGGTACCCCTTACCGTTGATCGACGAAGGGCTGGACGGACTAGGATGGGCCAAGCACTATAGGAAGTTGAATATCAAGGACATATATCACAACATAACAACAGCCACAGGAGAGGAAGGGAAAATGGCCATCAGGACACAATATGGACTATTCGAATATTTAGTCATGCCCTTTGGATTATCCAATGCACCAGCAACATTTCAAGGATGGATGAAGTCTAAGTTGAGCAAATACTTGGATATATGTTGTATGGTCTACCTGGACAATATCCTCATCTATTCAGACCACATGGAGCAACACCACGGAGACATACGGAATATCGTACAGGCATTGCGACAACCCAAGGTCAAACTAAGACCTTCCAAATGCCACTTCCATATGGACAAGGTCGAATACCTGGGGTTTATCGTTAACGCAGAAGGAGCACAAACCGATCCAGTCAAAATGGCGGCTATCGAAGACTGGAAAGCACCGAACCGTGTAAAGGGGGTGCAAAGCTTCGTGGGCTTCTGCAACTTCTACTGAATATTCATTGAAGGGTTTAGCACAGTAGCTAAACCCCTCTATGATGCAACGAAGAAAGGAGTCAAATGGAAATGGGAGAAAAACAACAACAAATATTCGACGGTATGGGAAAACTACTTATTACCACAGTGACATTATGACACTTCAACCCCACGCTACCCATCACGATAGAGATGGATGCATCCAACTGTGTATGCTCCGGTATCCTCTCCCAGCAGGGAGAGGATGGATTATGGACAGCGGTCCCCTTTCAATCAAAAACAATGTCAAAGGCAGAGCGAAACTACGACATTGACGACAAGGAACCATCAGCGCTTGTTCAAGCAGTTCAGGACTCCAGGAAGTACACATTAGGAAGTCGACCTGTGATCTGTGCTGTCACAAACTACAAGAACCTACTAGTATTTACACCCACCAAAGAACTCAACGGACAACACATTAGGTGGAGCGAAACATTAAGCCAATACCGCCTGCAAATGGAATACCGACCAGGAAAAGAACGAGAGAAGCTGGATGCATTGACTGGAAGGATGGAGGACTTCCCCGACAAGGAACAAACACCGTCGCAGCGACAAAGAATACTTCTCCCTAAAGAGAAGTACTTCGCAAAAGATGAAGATGAAGACAGCGGATACGAATCCCTAAGCGAAACAACCACGGCCACAAGGAACAACAACGAATATGACGAATGGATAAAAAGAAAGTCCACCAGTGACCAGGAAATCGACGAGACAAAGAAGGCCTTGAAAGAAGGCCTAAAATAAATGAATGATGAAGCCCTCGGGCTATACTGGGAGAAAGATGGATACCTATGGTATGACAACCAGCGAAGGCTCCAGTCTGGAGAAGGCTTACGAACAGAAGCAATAAGAAGAAATCCGGACATTCTACGGCTGGGAAACCGTGGAAGGGCGAAGAGGACCGCCTTAATTCAATGATCATACTGCTGGCCGTGGATATGCGACGATATTAAATAGTATCTGAAGGACTGCGACACCTGTCAATGAACAAAAACGGTTAAACACACACCCTGTGTGCTGCTCAAACCGCTCGCAGCTCCTGGAAGACCATGGACAATCTAATACTAAGGATTCCGTCTCCGGGCTACCCGAATCGAATGGTTATGACGCCATAAGGGTCGTTATCGACCGACTTAGAGAAATGGCGTACTTTACACCATGCAGGACCAATATGACCACACCACAATTGTTCAACCTGTTTGAGGACCAGGTCGTTAGACTCCACGGCCTATCGAAAGAAATTGCCTGGGACCGTGGATGCCTCTTCACGTTGGACGTATGGAAAGAAATCACACCACAACCAAGTGTCAGCAGACACTTGAGCACAGCCTTCCACCTGCAAATGGACGGCCAGACCGAAAGAATGAACGCAATATTAGAACAATATCTCCCAGCCTACGTCAACTGTCAGTAGAACGATTGGGCGGAGTTCCTATCCATGGCAGAATACGCATACAACAACGGACGACAAGAAACAATAAAGACCAGGCCCTTCTTTATGAACTATGGATACGACCACGCGTTCGATCCGGCGCAATACCAAGTACTGCGACAGATAACACCGGTACACGATATAATAACGATATATGAAATATTACCAGACGAAATGACTCTAGCACAAATGAGTCAGAAGGAAAGGAGTAATAAGCACTGGAAACCAGACCCGAACCTTACAGTCGGCGACAAGGTGTGGTTCATACCACGGAACATCCGGACCATGAGACCGTCGAAGAAGCTAGACTACAAGAAACTTGGACCACCCAAAATAATTGAACGCTTCAGGTCGCGAGCATATAAACTAGCCCTCCCCCACTCGATGAAACAGACTCATCCAACATTCCACAGCAGCCTCCTCAAACCCTACCAAGAAAATCGGGTTCCCTCCCAAAAAAGACTTCCCCCTCCGCCTATTCACATTGACACAGAAGAGTAATACGAACTCGCAGAAACAAGGGACGCTCACTTACACTGCTGTAAACTCCAATACCGTGCTAAGTGGACCGGTTATTCCCCCCAACACGATCACGCATAGTATCAAGGCACAAACTTTATGAATGCTATGGGTGTCGTCCTCTTCTTCCACCAGTGCTAGCCGTGCAAACCAGCAACCGAGCGTCTACACCGCAGCGCAAGAAAACAGTGCGGTAGTGGTTGAGGACCTTGAAGAATTCGAACGAAACATGCAGCAAGCACAGAAAGAATCGGAAGAGGGGGAGAAGGAGAAAAAAGAACCTGTGAAGAAATCATGGACCGTGTGCAACCACGACGAGTGCACGGTACACTGCGCTGCAAAAGAGAGACACAGATGGTGGCCAACGGAGGCTAGCCAAATGAGGAATGCGAATGAAGACCAGGAGTGGGCAAATTCATGGCAACAAGAAACCTGGGAAGGAGAAACCCAGACCGCCCCAACGGGGCGGAGACACCTCAGGATCGACTGGCAGAACTGCATGCGCAGGTTCTGCCCCTACCACCGCAGGGAAGAAGAAAAGGCACAAAAGGCTCCCAGGATGGAGCCGAGCAAGATGGGGGGTCACAAAGTTTCCTTTGCCCCAAAGGACCTCCTAAGGGAAACCATCCGCACACTGGACGAAACAATAAGGCAGAAAAAAGAGCTGATAGACCAGCTGCAAGGAAGGGTCGACTGACTCCAAAGGACGGTCGAAGGACTACAGGAGGTGAGAAGGATGGTACAGGAACAAGGGGAGAGACAGGATCGAGAGAGAGGGATCTGCCAAGACGTGGAAGACTGGCTCCTGAGGGAATACAACCTGGTGAAGTATCACGAGTTGCGTACCCGCAAGTACACAGCATCAATCGAGGAGAGGAGGAAGAGAAGGAGATGGATGTATCCTCAGGGACTGAGGATATAGGAGAGGTGAGCTAGGGTCACAATCTGGCGAGAGGAGCGCTAGCCAGATGGCGGCGGTGAGGAAACAGGTTTCGTATATGACGCCGCTTGGACGTCATACAGTTAAGTTATTCTTTCACGTATATGACCTCCTTAGCAGGTCATGGGGTTGATTTATGTTTGAATTGGTTTTATGCACATGACCTCCTTAGCAGGTCATGGGGCGCGTTTATGTTGATTGCATTTCGCACATGACAGATGGTTGACGTCATGGGAAGAGTCTGGGCTGGCCGGTACGGCTTAATACCAAGGTAGACTGGTTTATGTTTCGCGCGTGACCTCGTTGGTTGGTCATGTAGTTGGGTTATTGATATTGCGTTTGATTTATGTTTCCCACATGACGTTACCAAGAGGCTATGGGATGTTTTATGTTGGGGCACATGACCCAATGGAGATGTCCGCTGGATTTTGCACCTGACCTCGCTGGAGGATCACGGCGGGGTTGGGTTCTGGGGAGAGGCCTATATAAAGGCCTTGGTTCGCACCTATGGGTTATACCTTCATGCAACCATCTATTATTATTTCCTCTCTACCACTGTACGATCTTTAGAATACAAAAACCTTTCCGCTCCAGTCTCCAGGGCTAGACAGACCCACTGTAGGGTCAAGAACCTATCTGCTATGCGGATCGTGTTGACCAAACCAAAGACCGATACTAGCAGCACTGGTGAGAAACCGATTCATACGTAAGAATACTAAGATAGGGCCTGGAGATGCGAGGAGCTCTAGGACACAATGCAGCGCAGTTCGGAAGAGCCAGCCAAGGTCGTTACCTGTTGCGAGTAACACGGGTAGTGGGCAACCGGAACACTAAGTGGGGTCTGACAGGTCTCCTGACACACCCTGTGGGCATGTATGTGTCGACAGACTCTAGTCGCGGTTTACCTTGTGGAGTTATCGTTTCTGCGTCACATTTCCATTCTGCCTGCCGCAGTGAAAACCTCTGCGCATCGGCGTCTTGGTAGTGGCTAACAGTCAAGACGCCGCATCAACCAGACTATCTATGACAGCCTTTCGATGTGTGGTGATCTCTACTTGGCCCGCAAGCTCCCGTGAGCGTTTTATCTATCTACTATGAACACTTCTTGCCCTTCAGGTGTCTTCCACAAGATATGGTGATCCGGAAGAGGTCCAACGGGTGCCACCCATGACCACTACCTTGGACCCACCTTTCCTGTGGTAGGAATCATGCTTGTAGTGTCTCTGCATGTCCCTTTCAGAGCCTATAACGTTGGGGACACTTTCGTGCTTGGTAGGTGTAAAACCCTTCCCGCCGCCCCGGCACCACCCAGGACTACCTACGGGACCCCTACGGGTAACTCCGGTCAACTCCATCAATCTTGGTCCACTTTACTCTGAACAACTTGGAGGAGGTACTCCTCCATCCACCCTACGCCCCCATATATATCCTGCGAAGCGCTTACGGTCAACTGGATAGCAGCGACATATGCGGTGTTGCAGGCAGCCTGGCAAAGATTGCTGTTTGCTACACTGCATATAATGACACAACAGCTTGCCCTTGCCGTCCTGGCCTCGTCACGGGGCCGTAGGGGTCTGATAGGAATAAGGTCCCCAATTTCCTGCTGCTTCTGGGCTGCGTAGCTGGCCCAATACCATCCTCCCTGACTCACGATTCCAGTATTATGCATGGCTTTGGGTGCCAAACATTACAGTCATTTTTCCCGCAGTCACTGAGGGACCTCCTATTGAAATGTAGGGTAACCCAGGACTTTGCACAGGATAACCTGAGCCTCATGGCAGGGTAACCTTGTCGAGTGGGCAAGATGACTTTTCCTGGTTACCCAGTCTACTCCGTCACCGAAGATAGACACTTGTCCCCTTTCTCCAGTTACCCAGCATAACTGCGTAACTGCCCCCGCAGGGATCCCTAAGTACTCTGACAGCACTTCTGGGTGTGCCCCGGGAGCTATGTATCTGGCCACCTAATTCTGTTTAGCGCGGAGCCTGGGCCATCGGGTCTCCATAGGTCAAGTACTACCTTGCCTGCCGGTCCCTACCAGTTCGCCTCCTGGCTACCTGTATGGGTGTTGGTTGTAGCTGCCACATCACATATATGCTGGGTCGTTACATCCAGTGTCTTCTGCAGGATACAGTAGTCCGGGAGTGATCCAATGGGCCCTATCCATGACCACTACCCCGGATTCACATTACCTGTAGTAGGAACCATCCTTTTAGAGTCTCCACACTTCAGTTTCAGAGCCTATAGCGTTGGGGACACTTTCGGGGTTGCTAGTTGTAAAACACTCGCCGTTGCCTCGGCACCACCCAGGACTACCTTGTGGACCCCCACAGTTTACACAAGTTAACCATGCCAGTTTTGGTCCCCTTTACTACAAACAACTTGGAGGAGGCACTCCATCTTCCCACCTATATCCTCCTGTATATCTGGGGAACCGCCTACTGTCAACCAAACCGCAACCACATATATGGTGTTGCCAGCAGGTCTTTAAAGATTTGACTTTGCTAGATTGCACACAACTAGGCAACTGTTTGCCCGTGATGTCTGTGCCTTAAGGCATGGCCGGAGGGGTCTGATAGGAATAAGGTCTTCAATTTACCAATTCTTCCGCCCTGCATAGCATGCCCAACAGCATCTCCGGAAACCCCAGATCCCACTACAGTGCGTGGCTTTGTGCGACAAACTTTCTTCTCACTTTTTCTGAAACTCCTTGAGGAACTTTGTATTGAAAGATAGGGCAACTCAGGTTATGGGCCGGGCAACCCAAGCCCCATGGCAGGGTAACCTGATCCTGAGGGTAGGGTCACCTTGTCCAGTGGAAAAGATAGTATTCCCCTGTTACCCTGTCTATCATGTTGCCGGACATAGACACTTTCTACCTTCCTCCGGCTACTCCGCATGGCAGAGTAACCGCCCCTTCCAAGGTCACTAAGTATGTTGACACTGCTCCCAGGTGTACCCCGGTATATCAGTACCTGGGAAGCCCATTCCGTTCATCTCAGAGACCTGGCCATCGGTTCTCCGCAGGGCAAGTACCTACTTACTGGCCGCTTCCTACCAGTCCGACTCCAGGCTACCTCTATCAGTATAGGTTCCGACTGCCATGGCTCATATATGCTGGGTCGTTAGAAACGAAACTTTGAATTACCCCATCACTGAAAGTTCTTTACTCAGGCATTTGCTCTGGATCCTTAAGAGAGCATTCATGGCTAACCTGATAAGATTGAACATGTTGATTCCTTTCCTCAGTTCTGGAGAGAAACTTTTGCAAACATTACACAAAAGCGCCAACTGATGGATACCAAGTAGGGGGAGGTTGGCTGATCCAACATGCGTCCCTTGATGCTATACACGTACCAAGGCCAAATTTCCACAGGGTTGGTGGAGGTAGGCCCCGGAAATGTGGAACGCAGAATGACCCTCATGGGATGGTCATTTATCTATACGGAGAAGTATGACAAGGTAGAGTCAGCATAGGGCCTGCAATGTAAAAGGTGAACTATGCGCATCAAGCGGCTTAAACTCCATTAGCATACTAGGAATGGAACATGCATCCTGGGAATCGCTGCAGGCAGATGAGCACTCTAGCTCAATCGCTTAGTCTGTCATCAAAGCTAGTCATGCCGTATGCAGAGAATGAACAAGTAGCTGCTTGCTATGGTCAAATGGTTCAAGGAGCTACAGAGAGCACACACACTGTGAGTGGAGGGATAGGAATACCCACTCCCATAGTACATGGAATCCAGACTCAAGCTTGCTAAAGGTTTTCAGAGTCTACCAAGTTTGCTGTGAGGAAACGAGGAAAAATATGGGAGGGAGAGATAGCCTTTGAACACCCAGACAGGGAGTGTAAATATCGAGTTGTCTCATGGGCTTTTTCCGACACCATCCATAACTGAGAAGGGATCCTATTAACATATTTGTTATACAATATACCATGGATACATCTAGCCATTTCAAGGATGGTGAGCCTTTCGAGCATTCAGATCATCAGATATGGGGTGTTAATCAGAACTTGCTTCTTCTCAGAATTAGCCCCCATCTAAGAAACACTAGATAACTTGGTCAACAAATGGAAAGGAAATCAAAGCTGCACCCAGTGTAGACTCATCAACTACAAATGGGGAGTGGGTACGAATTGGGCTGTTGTGGTAACAATGGGGTAAGCAAAAGCAGTGCAGTTTAGGTCCTGAAACAGAGCTTTAGAATACCACCTCTAGACCATGTGTAAACCAAGTCCACATGCCACCAGCTGCTAGACTTTGTTAGATGATAGACTAAGCAAGGAGATAGGTCTAGCAACTGGAAGCCCAGCTGTGAAACCACGACTTACATTCCAAGGTAGGGCAAGGACTTATTTAAAAATATCAGAAAAGTGTATTTTCTCGGTTCTGATTGTCTACAGGCACAGAAGTTCAGAAGGAAGTGGAAACCATGCATAATAGAGAAAGTTAGTCCATCTCATGCAGAGGCAAAGAAGAATAACCCACAACTTCCATGGCTGATGGCTGGACTTTGTACTTCCTCTGTGGGTAGGGAAGTAAAAACCCGATATGGAAAGCGGGAAGACTGTTGCGTGGAGCAACCCAAGCCGGTCCAACTCTTTGCTGCATAGGTTGTGGAAGTAAAAAGAATTAGGATCATACAGGCCAGTCTGAAGTCATTCCATAACTTATTAGGAGCCACTACTTGAAATACCAAGTGGCTAGTCTGATAGTGGGGAACAAAATTGAAGAACGGTCCGCCCAGCTTAAGGTCACAGGGACACTCGCAGGAAGATTGATCATCAGGTTGCGACAGCATCGCACAACTTCCAACTTATCACCAAAGGTTCACAGACGTGTAAGAGTAAAGCAAGTGGTAAAATTGAATATCTTTAAGCCGGACGCTTCACTCAATTAAGGTCTCCAGGGGGTTGATTGTTGAAGTAGAAGAGTTCTTGTGTAGACGTTCAAGTGGTTTTATCTTGTGCCCAAAACTCTCCCATCAGTTTATGCCAACCATTCAAGCACACACCGGTCCGCTAAAGGTGGTCCAACAAATCTCCTAGCACACCCTTTGAGCATGCCTGGGTCGACACACTCCGCCCAGTGTTTACCCAATGTGGTTAGCTTTTCTGTGGCCCACTTCTATTTTGCCTACCGAGGGGAAACCCTCCTCACATGGGTGACTTCTCAGTGGCTCACAGTCAAGACACCCGATGGACTGCACTGCCTGAGACACCCTTCCTATTTGCATTGTTCTCTATATGACCGCGAAAGGTACCGTGAATGGTATATCCATCTGCTATTTATGATTCCCGCGCTTACTGTATCTTCCACAGGAGAAGGTTGTCCCGGAGTGGTCCAATGGGCACTACCTATGCGCACTACCTAGGATCCCCCTTGCCTGTGGTTGGAATGATGCTTTTGGTGTAACGACCCAGCATACGTGAGCTATGGCAGCCGGAACCAACACCCATACAGGTAGCTCGGAGGCGAACTGGTAGGAACTGGCAGGCAAGTGAGTACTTGACCTACAGAGACCCGATGGCCCGGGCTCCGAGATGAGCAGACTTAGTGGACAAGTATTTAGGTACATGGCTACGCCCAAG
>PYWC01000014.1:1938129-1970153 GCA_003182015.1 Tuber magnatum
CGAGAACTCTCCTACTCCAACAATCAATCCTCTCGAGACCTTAATTGAGTGAAGCGTCAGGCTTAACGATATTAAGTTTTACCGTCTACTTTACTCTTACATCTGTGTGAACTTTGGCGATAAGTTTGAAGTTGTTTGGTGCGGTCGCAACCTTGGGATCCATCTTCCTAGGGGTGCCCCCGTTACATTTGGTGTCTGTGCACTTCCCTTTCCGAGCCTATGGCACTGGGAACACTGGCGGGCTTGGTAGGTGTAAAAGCCTCGCGGTCACTCCGGCACCACCGAGAACTACCTGCAGGACCCCTATGGTTAACGCCCATTCACCCTGTCAGTCTGGGTCTATTTTACTCCGAACAACTAAGAGTAGCTACTTCGCATTGGACCCTACGCCCCCTCATATACCCTGTGAATGGCCTAGTGTCGAACAGATGGCAGGGACCTATATAGTATTGTAAGCAGGTCTGCAAATATTCCGCTTTGGTAGACTGCACACAACTACACAACCATTTGTCCATGATGTCCGGCCCTCGAGGCAGCCCTGGAGGGATTTGACTCACATAATGTCTTCAACTTACCGCTTCTTCCGAGCTGTTTAGGTCGCCCAATAGCATCCCCTGGAAACCCCAGATTCAGGTAATATGCCAGGCTTCCCTGAGACCAACTTTCTGCTTAATCTTTCCCAAACTTCTTCAGACACTGCGCAGTGAAAGTCCGGGTAACCCAGGACGTTAGAGAGTGTAACCTGAGCCCCATGGCAGGGCAACCCGATCCTGAGGGTAGGGTAACCTTGTCCGGTATCTAGAAGAACTTTACCTGTGTTATCCAGTGCATTCCATTACTGGAGATAGACACTTCTGACATTTCTTCCATTACCTTTGCTTAGCCAAGTAACTGCCCCTTCAGAGCTCCCTAAGTACATTGACACTCCACCCAGATGGAGCCAGGTACCTAGGTACCCGGTAAACTAATTCTGTCCATCGTGGGGCCTGGGCCATCGGGTCTTTCAAGGTCATGTACTCGCTTGCCTGGCTGTTGGTGCCAGTTTGCCTAATGGCGGACTGTATAGGTGTAAGTTCCAGCTACTATAGCCCAGGTGTGCTGTGTGATTACACTTAAATCGTATACAGTGGCAGGAGTTGAACAGGTAAGGTAGGATTGCAAACACCACCTTCTTATATATGCACTCATGACAGAGACCAGTGTGATTAAATATTGTTGTTAAGAGATAAGATTGCAACAATGAAGTTAGACACAACAAAAACCAAATATACCTAAGGAGGACTGAATGACCTAGATTATAAAAGTACAATAGCCAGCACCCAAGATTATTGAACGGCGCAAAGAAAACATTGGCTAAAGGCAGATAGAGTAGGTCTATGCAGGAGCCAAATGGACCAAGAAAACTCAGGTCCCAACTGTCACACACTGCGAGTAGCTACAGAGTGCAACATATGTTGAGAGTACGAGGTGATCGAGTACCGATTTCGGTGTGATTAGACTCAGGCTTGGAAATCTTGGTCCTATGAGTTGCAATAGTCCCAAGTCTGGGACTGGCAACTGTTCAACATGAAGGCCCAGTTAGAATAAGCGGGTTTGATAGTCAACACTTGCGAAGCGAGGCCAGATGCGATACGGTACCCGTTATGGCGGAAATTGGCACTAAGTGACATTTTCCAGAAATCACGGGGGAAGTTATGAGCCAGGGAATATATGACTTGCATGTACCCTCAGATTGGTCTCATCGCCAACATCGCAGAATATTCTCAGAGCATGCCAAAAGATAGTTCCTCCAGGCACAGCGATGCAAGCACTGCTAGGGTCCTCTAGATCCTAGGATTGGTAGTGAGTAGGATAAGGCCTGGGCCGCAGGACTCCTGTGGAGATATGTGGGCCAAATAGCAGGCCCACAAGACCTGGATAGAGTAGTCATAGGAACACTGCCAAAGCCCTACTAGTAGTACGCTGACCTCCTCCTGCTACAGACAGAGGAATGTCTTCCAAGGCATAATTGCTTTGATTATGAGAGCATAATTGTCGAAGGCGAGAAGCTCGCATAAGGACCTATATAGGTGTTATCCGAGAAGGAACAGCAGGCATTGTAAAACTACTTGGACAAAGCACTATATAAAGGAAAGTTAAGACCAAGTGTGTTACTGGCTGCTGCCCATATATTATTTGTACCTAGGCAGGATAGGAAACCTGTAACCGGTATGGGTACCAGGTTGTTTTATGATAGGTTTCACAGTGTCGCTTGATACTTGTACTGTTTCGTGTGATATCAGTTGATACACAGCTTGTTCCATGCTTGCTTATACAGTATCGTTTGATACTGGTATTGTTTCTTGTGCGGGTGGTTGATACACATATTGTTTTATGTTTGGTTTCACAGTATGGTTTGATACTTGTATTGTTTTGTGTACTATTAGTGGATACGCAGAATTTTTTGGATTTTATCACTCACACTGGGGATAAGCGATATGCTGTATTAAAAGACTGCTGATACGCACGGTGGAAACAGCAGACTTCGACAGACAGTATTCTTAATATACTTGGTTGAGCGGTTACTTCTTTGATCTCCCATTACACCCCCTTCGAAGACTCCTTTAGTAAGCAGTGCTCGCCTCTTGTTGATCAAGAAGCCATCTCCTCCGATCGCACCGCTATATGACTTGGGCCTAGCCCGGACACGTTGAACTTCTTTAATCTCTGCAAGTGGTTAAGAAGCGAACCCGGACCTGGTCGGATCAACCTTGGAAAGTCCAACAAAGCAGAAGCTAGCAGTGGTGAGCGGGAGGTTCAGAGAACATTCAGCTCCACCAACATGACACGCTTGAGTCACCAGAGAGTCGACATGGGAAGCAGGTACCACGGGAGGCCGTACCAAAAGAATGGAAACCTAGAAACAGCAAGGGCCCACGAGCTATTTTTCAATCGAGGAAGCAGAAGGACAGTTAACACAAGATTTGGCCAGAGAGACCTTTGGCAAATCAACTGACGAGTGGTCAAAGGAAGCAACCAGGCTTCCTGGGCTCTTTGTCCTCAAACCCAGCAAAGGAAAGGGACTGCCGAAAAGGACCAGGAAAGACTGCATACCTGTCGGCATAGCTAAGAAGGAGGACGATGACGAAGAAACATCACATTACTTGGTAGTAAAAGAAACAATGGATATGCCCCCCACTAACTGTTCAGCAACCTCACCAGACAACAGCTCCGGCAACGTGGTGGCCAAACACGATATGCTCCAAGGAGAATCCGCCTCGCCATCCAGCTCAGGGGCCACGGGACTCGCACCAAAAATCAAACTCCAACGGCTGCCCACGTTTTGCGGTGAAGAGGAAGATCGAAAACCTGCAGCATTTGATCGATGGGCAACAACAACTTGTCAATACCTTGCCCTGCATGTAGTGGGAATGGCCAAAGAAGAAAGTGGAGCGTACTTTGGAAGTTTCTGTACTAGGAAAGTAGAGCAAGCATACTACCAAGCAATAAACCACTATGTGAGTGGGGAAAAAAGGGCAGGAACAATACGGATAAAATACCTGACAGGTAGATTCCAATCCTCGCGAAACATGGAAGAACTATATGAAAGGTTCAAGGGTATCCAGCAAATATGAAACAGGAAAGCAGAACGTATAACCCTGGTTGCGCCGTATCTTCTAATATATCATGGATCATGGCCTGCCTGGACGGGATCTCAGTACACGCCGTGACAAGGACTCTCTGAAGCAATCCATCCCCAACTACGCCAGGAGGTAGAACCCATGGAAGAAGAGGGAGACTCCTGTGACAAGATAGTCAAACGGTCTGAACGGAAGAACACTATCCTGTATGAAACAGATGTTTACCGAACCCACATACCGCAGCAGAAGGACAGTAAGGGATTATCACTGCAGGACAATGCAAGGAAGGATAAACCTTACTGTTGCGGTTTGAAAGACAAGAAGGATAAGAAGCAGAAATGACACGATAAAGGCACATATTTCGAATACAGGAACCAGGGGCACGATACAAGGAACTATTATGCCAAAAAGGGGAAAGGAAAAACAGCTAACCGAGAGGCTAGCAGAAACCACATGGAAGCAACTGAATACGACGAAGTGGAAATTAATTTGGTGGAAATGGAAAGCCTCCGAACCCAATCAGCACTAATAACACGGACCTGTGATGCACTAGAGGGAACAATTTACATAGAGGGGCATCTAGCAAAGATACTGTTCGAGACAGGAACAACTGGTTGTGACATGATTGGCACTACCTTTATCTGGACCCACGGCATGGAAACGGAACCCCAGCCCCAACGAACAACAGTCAACATGACTATGCACGGTTTCTCCTCTTCAAGTCACAAGAAATGTGGACAGACTGTAGGAAGTGGGAAAAAGCAATGGACAAATCGGTAGATGTTGGTAGGAAACTTGGCAAAGTACGACGCCCTGATGGGAATGCCATTCTGGAAATGACACAATGCTCTTGTCAGGTGTGGGGACACAGCAGTGGAGTTTCCGGCTGACAAACTGCGAGTACTATGCAAAACAACAAGCGGGGATGGCTCAGCCGTGGTTACAGATGCAACCTCTGCAACACTTTTGGAAGAATACAAGGATGCATTCCCGGACAGGGTCCCTGCAACGCTACCCCCTGTGCGCAAGATTACCCAGGACACTTGGCTGCAAAACCCGCCGGATTTAAAAAGCGAACCAACATATTCAATTCCAGAAGGCTACAAGGAGAAACGTATAATCTGGATAAACGAGAAATTACTAGCTGGGGTAATTGTATGACAGAAGGTTCCCGGAGCGACACCTATGGCCATACATCCTAAGTCAGATGGAAGAATCTGCCCCCTGGTGGACCTGAAAGTAAGACATGATAACACGGTCATGGATACTCCATGGATCCCCAACTGACAGCAGATGCTTAACCGCATTAGACGTGTAAAATTCGGGAGTAAGACTGACCTGAGCGACGCATACTTGCTGTAACGGGGGCACCCCTCGGGAGATGGAGCCCAAAGTTGCGACCGGATGCAACAACTTCACAGTTATCGTCAAACGTTCACAGCCATGTATGAGTAAAGTATACAGTAAACCTTAATGTCGTTAAGCCAGATGATGCACTCGATTAAGGTCACGAGAGGATTGATTGTTGGAGTAGGAGAGTTCTCGCATAGACTTTCAGGTAGTTTTATCTTGTGCCAGAAACTCGGCCCTCAGTTTGCTCCAACCATTCGCGTGTACCCTTCTCTGCTAAGGGTGGTCCGACACGTCGCCTGGCACACAGTTCGGGCATGCATGTGTCGACACACCCTCGTTGGCGTTCACCTTATGCCTTTATTGTTTCTGCGCTGCATTTCCATTTTGCCCGTCGGAGTAAAAACCTCTGCGCAACGGCGTCTTGGCAGTGTGTAATGTGTTCGGGCCAGGCCCTAGTCACGTGGCGGTACGATGGGAGCAGATGGCTTCGCGGTCAACACAAAGCAAGCACTGCTTGCTAAAGGAGGCTTCGACCAGGGTGTAATAGAAGATCAAGGAAGTGACCGTTCAACCAAGTATACTTTTAGAATAATGTCTGTTGAAGTCTGCTATTTCCAGCGCGGAAATGAGCGGTCTTTAAATACAGCATATCGTTTATCTCCACTATGAGCGATATTGCAAAACAATGTGTGTATCAATTGATAGCACATGAAACAATTCACGTATCAAACAATACTGTGAACCCAAACATAAAACAATGTGTGTATCAACTGATAGCACACAAAACAATACCAGTATCAACCATTACCTTGAAACCAAACATACAACAAGGTGTGTATCAACCGATAGCACACAAAAGAATACAAGTATCAACCGATACGGTGGAGGCAAACATAAAACAACCTAGTACCCGCACCGCTTACACTCCCAAAATAAAATAACAATTTCACCAAATAAACAACCTAATGAAATCCTAATAGCCAGTAATTGCTCTATTCTCCTAAAAGTCCCCTTAGGACCTAACCTCATCGTCGTCGCTATCCTGTAACAATCTCATGTAATCCTGCAACATCCATTCCGCACCTTCCAGCCATCTCTCCAAACACTCCCCACATGGCACTTCGCGTACAAAGCAACCTGACTCCGAGTAGTGTGGCAGGTCCGTGAAGTTCCGTACTATCTGGTCCTCCCATTCCTTCGTCCCGACATCGATTCTTCCGCAATCTTGCCAGTGATCGATATAAAATGTCTTCCTGTACGCGTCTTGGGGAATTATTTCACAGTAAAGTAGGTACCCTGAAATGCGGTCTCGTCCCTTAATGCTGACTTCTCCGTAGGTTGACATTTTGTTTCTTTTTGCGTAAGGGTAAGTTTGTAATAGGGTGAAGGATTTTGTAAGGGGTCAAAGGTTTGGGGGTTTGGTAGTGTGATCTGTTTTCTCCGGTGGTTTAGAGGGCTGGTGGGTGGTTGTTATATTTCAGTGGTGACCTCGCTTAGGTGTTGGCCTCGCTTCAGTCTTCAGGGGAAGGAGGGTGCTGCTTAATTTCAGTTTCTTCCGTCTCCCTCCAACGATCACATTTTTCTGTGCTCACGTAGCACCGGCTACCTAAACGGAAAACATCTGACACTGTTGCTCCCCACATTCTTCCCTTTGATTCTGTTGTTATTTCCAGGCATTTGTTGCAGATGTGTACGAATAGTCGGTGTATAAGATATCGTCTAGGGATAATTTCACTGTTCACCAACAGTCCTATTAGCTGATGGCGCAGTCTCCAACGTACTTGCTCATAGTTTGACATTGTAAGGATGTTGGATGGTATGTTTTTTCTTTTCGCTATTGCCAGTACTCCGCCTCGGCCAGCCGGGCTTGGTATGCCACTTCATCTTCCATTACCCGATTTTCATCTTCCCTGCTTTCGAAATCGCTCTCAAAGTGGGCTGACCAAAATCCATCCTGTATCTCTTGGTCCATGTTAGGGCGGAGGTGTGGGATTCCTGGCAGTGTTGGCCTGCACGCCAGCGTCACATGGTTTATTGTAGGGGGTAATTCGTCCTCCGGCTTGTTGTCTTCCCACCATTCGTTAACCACTTCCATCGCATTTTCCAATCACTCAAGGGGTGCCCAGCTGTTATCTGTTTCCGGGTACCGCACCCATTTCACCAGGAATTGGTCACGGTCATATCGTTTTCTCTGGTCTCGTATGGTTTCCACTTGCCATTCTGGTCTCTCGTTCACCACGATCGGGGGTGGTTTTGCGTGGCTCCTCCCTGGGAAGGATGTATCATCGTTAGGGAGGTATCTTTTCACGGTGGATGCATGGAATGTTGCTTCTCGGTTTCTGTACATTTTCCCATACAGTTCTACCATGTAATTTTGTGTATGCTCATCGTACCTGATTATCTGGAATGCTTCACGCCAGCGTGGTTGCAATTTCTTACTAAGTCCCGACCCCCTTGCGAATAAACTTCCATATACCAGTAACAGATTACCGTTTCCTATTGGTGTGTGGTGTCTGCGTCGTTTTGCTCCCGTTCCCGTGCTTCTGAATCGTGCCAATTTAATTGCATTGAAAGCCGTTTTCCGTATTGCTTGGTCTCTGTTTAACAATTCGTCGGCAGTCGGTACTGCGGAGTTCTTGAAGTTCACTAGGGCTAGTAGTGGGTAACTCTTTCTGAAAATAGCTTTATATGGTGACATGACGAGAGGTTCCGACCATCCCGCATTCAGGTATGCTGCTGTTTCCGGTATGGCATCAAACCAGTTGTTTTCTCTGGCGTTAACTAGGTTTCGGAGATCTGTCTTCAATTCTCGCATTTTCCTGTCGACCTGTCCATTTGTTTCACGATGGCCTAGTGCGGCCTTGATATACTCAATGCCTAACGATTGACACTGTTGTCTCCACACATGTGACTCAAATCTTGGGTCCGCATCGCTTACTGGAGAGGTTGGGTAGCCATGGGGTGTATATATTTTGTTGCGTAGAGGTTCTCAGGTTGTTATTGCTGTTACTTGGTTTGTTGTAGGTATAAGCCACATGAATCCTGAAAGGCTATCCATCGCAACCAGGATCATGTCGTATCCTCATGAATTGTGGAAGGGTGTCGCAAAGTCAATGGCTATTGATTCGAAGATTTCCGATGGCAGGGTAATTGTCTGAGCCTTTCCTTCTGGAACTTTTGTAGGCTCCTTATTTACCCGGCATGTGTGGCACTGGGTTACATACACGCTAAAGTCTTTCCGCATTTCAGGCCAAAATAGGTACTCCGTTGCGTACCGTAAGTTTCGTTCAACACCATGGTGGCATTTGTAGTGAATTTCACTAATGACATCCTGTCTTAACGTCATATTTCTGTATGCGGGGCCTTTCGGAATATACAGGCAGTCTTCCCCGTATCTGGTTTTTGCGTATAGCATTCCGTTTACAACCTGGTTAGAGGATAAATCTCCTGTGGAGTCCATATTCTCATTTACCTTCTTCCAAATTGGTTCTTTCCGGTATGCTACTACCATGTGTGCTCAGAACGTCCCAATCATTTCATTGACTGTTTGTAAGGTGTTGCAGTCGTCTTCTGTCTCGCTTCCTCTGGTTGTCTCCAGTAGGTCTTCCTGCCCCTTGTCTTCTAAGACATCGTATAGTGCGTGCCGGTATTCTGTCATTGTCACGGGTATTAGTGAGATTATTGTCTCATTGGTAAGGCTTTCTAGCCGTTCCGTGCGTCTAATCAGTGGTGGGCTGTTCATCTTTTTGATCTCGGTTTGATGATATGGGCAATGATCCACGTAACAGTGTAAGTAGTGTAGGGCGCTATGTTTGAGTTCTTCCAGGGGCATACTTCGCAGGGTACTCTGGTCACCGCAATCGTTTCCTGCACTGATTGAGCAAGGGTTTTCGGGGGCACAGGGGACTCCTTGGGGTACTCAGTATAGGAGAAGGGAGGGGAAGTAGGGGGAATTCTTGCATAGGCTCCATTGTGTTTGATTCTTGTTCGTAGACCGTGTTATCTGAGATGTCATCCGATTCTTTCAAATAATTGTGAACATAGAGTGGATCCAAGTCTGATTCTCCCTTGTATATCCGGAAAAGGGCATCAGCTAAATAGTTACTACTTCCTGATGCGCAGACTATTTTTGCGTCGTGTTTTCCCAAGGCACTTAGCCATCTTACCTGGTTCCTGCTAGGGTTCTTTGCCATTCGCAGGTGTGTTAAGGGTTGGTGGTCTGTGACTATCATGAAGGAGTTTCCCCTTAGTACATTGTGGAACGGATTAAGCGCCTCCACTATTGCTAAAGCCTCTTTATTGGTGGACCCATAGTTCATTTGAGTGTTTGTGAACTTTCTGCTGTGTAATGCGGCGGGTCGAGCCGTCACATAAGTGGGTCCCTGTCCCGTCCATGCTCCAACTCCTAAATCTGAGGCATCTGTAACCAACCAAATTGGTTCCTCGCTCCGTATGTCTATTGGTCGCATGACTTGGTGATTGATAATTCGCTTTCGGACCATATCAATTGCTGCCTGGTGGGTCCTTGTTGATACGAATTTGGCGTTTCCCGTTAAGTCGGTTAGTGGTGCCGTCAACGTAGCATGGTGTGGGAGAAACTGGGCCACACAATTCACCATTACTAGGAATCGTTGCAATTCCTTCTTGTTTTTTGCTATTTCCCATTCTGCAATGGATGATATTTCTGGGGGGGAGGCGTGGATGCCGTCGTTGTCCACTATGTGTCCTAATACTTCCAATTTGTCCGTAAAAAGTACTGACTTTCTTTTGTTCGTGTAGAATTTTACTTTTCTCAGTCAATCACATACTTGGCATATGTGTTGTTCATGTTCCTCTGATGTGTCAGAAAATATGCGAATATCATCAATGTATACCCATACAAAATAATGTAAATATTCGCTTAGGAGGTCTTCCATTATTCGCATAAATGTTGCTGGTGCATTCATGTCTCCTTGGAGTATTACTTTGCTCACAAATCCTCCAAATGGGGTTTTGAATAAGTTGAACTTAACACTGTCCTTGTCCATGGGTGTTGGGAAGTATGCGTCGCTTAGGGTGATCTTACTCCTGAATTTTGCTCGTCCTATTCGGTTAAGGATCTGCGGTTGATTCAGAATTGATGGACCATCCATGATCGTGTTATCCTTTCTCACTTTCAGGTCCACCAGGGGGCAGATCCTTCCATCTGATTTTGGTTGTACAAACATGAGCGCCACTCCAGGTACCTCTTGTCGTACAATAACTCCACTTCGTAATTTCTCGTTTATCCAGTTCCTGAGTTTTTCCTTGTAGGCTTCTGGGATCGAGTATGTTGGTTGGTTTCGTAGGTCGGTTGGATCCTGTAGCCGAATGTGGTGGCTAATCTTCCGCACTGGGGGTAGCAATTCAGGGACTTTGTCCGCAAATACATCCCTGTATTCTTCCAACAATCTTCCCGTGCTGGTGTCTGACACAGTGGCTCGGAATTCCCCGCTTGTTGGTTTGCATAGTACAGGAAGTTTGTCATCGGGAAATTCCACTGCAGTCTCCCCATACCTGATAAGAGTGTTATGTCAGTTCAGGAATGGCATTCCAATCAGGGCGTCGTACTTTGCCAAGTTTCCTACCAACATCTCCTGGTTTGTCTCTTTCTTTTTCCCGAGTCCTATGGTCTGTCCACATTTCTTGTGGCTCGAAGAGCGGGATTCTTTCATAGTCATATTGACGGTTGTTGGTGGGGGTAGGGGCTCTGTAGAGATGCCAGGGGCAGAGAAAAAGGTGGCGCTAATTATGTTGTAGGTGATTGTTCCCGTGTCGAAAAGTACCTTTGCTGGGTGGCTTTCTATGTGGAATGTTCCTTCAAGAGCGTCGCGGGGCCTTATTGCCAATGTTGGTTGCGTTTGCAGGCTGTCCATTTCCACTGAGTTAATTTCCACTTCGTCATACTCGGTTGCTTCCAGGTGGTTTGTGCTGGTCTCTCGCTTAGCCGCCTTTCCTTTTCCCTTTTTGGCATAGCAAGCGTTTGCATAGGGCCTCTTTTTCCCGCATTCGAAACATGTGCCTTCCTCGCGTCGTTTCTGTTTCTTGTCCTTCTTGTTCTTTGAATCCTTCCAGTATGGTTTATCCTTCTTAGTATTGTCCCGCGATGATGAACATTTGCTATTCCTTTGCTGTGGCACGTGGGCTCTGTAAACTCCTGTTTCATACAGGATAGCGTCCTGCGGTTCGGCCAGCTTAACTATCTTGTCAATGGAGTCCTTGTCCTCCTCCATGGTCTCTATCTCGTGGCATAGTCTGGGATGCATTGCTTCATACAATCTTTGTCGCAGCGTAAACTGAGACACTGTTCCGCTAGGCAATCGTTGTAGTGGGGGCACCCCTAGGGAGATGGATCCCAAGGTTGCCACCACACTAAACAACTGCAAACTTATCGCCAAAAGTTCACACAGATGTAAGAGTAAGGTGGACGGTAAAAGTTAATATCGTTAGGCCTGACGCTTCACTCAATTAAGGTCTCGAGAGGATTGATTGTTGGAGCAGGAGAGTTCTCGCATAGACTTTCAGCTAGTTTTTATCTTATACCAGAAACTCCCCCATCAGTTTACTCCAACCATTTGGGTACACCCTTCTCCACTAAGGGTGGTCCGACATGTGCCGACACACTCTAGTCGGCGTTCACCTTATGCGGTTATCGTTTCTGCGCTGCATTTCCATTTTGCCTGCAGCAGTGGAAACCTCTGCGCATCGGTGTCTTGCCAGTGGCTAACAGTCAAGACACCTCATCAACTAGACTATCTATGATGCCCTTTCCATATGTATTGATCTCTACTTGACTCCGGAGGCTACTGTAAGCGGTTTGTCTGATTACTCTTTACAGGTCGCGGGCTTCCGGTGTCTTCCGCAGGGTACGATAGTCCGGCAGTGATCCAATGGGCGCTACCCATGACCACTACCTTGGATCTACCTTACCTGTAGTAGGAATCATGCTTTTAGTATCAATACACTTCCCTTTCAGAGCCTATAGTGTTGGGAGCACGTTCGGGCTTGGTAGGTGTAAAACTCTCCCAGTCACCCCGGCACCACCCGGGACTACCTTTGGGACCCCGACGGTTAACACCCGTTAACTTATCCAGTTCTGTTCTGTTTTACTCTGAACAACTTGGAGGAGTTACTCCACCTTCCACCCTATGCCCCCTTATATATCCCGAGAACAGCTTACAGTCGACCGGACGCTAGCGACGTCTACCGTGCTGCAAGCATGTCTCCAAAGATTCCTCTTTGCTACACTGCACAGAACTACACAACTGTTTGCCCATAACGTCCGGGCCTCAAGGCGGGGCCGGAGAGGTATGATAGGAACAATGTCTGCAATTTGCGGCTATCTCGAAGCTACGTAGCCGGCCCAAAAGCATCCCCCGGAACCCCAGATTCCAGTATCATGCAGGGCTTCGCGTGATAAATATTCTAGTCAATTTTTGCTCAACTGCCCAAGGGACTTCGTATTGAAAGGCAGGGTAATTTTGTCCCGCGGACAAGTTAACTTTTCCCGCTTACCCTGCCTATCCCGTCGCCGGCGATAGACCTTTCTGACCTGTCTTCAGTTACCCAGCCTAGCTGAGCAACTGGCCCTTCATAAGTCCGTAAGTGCCCTGACCAGCCAATTCTGTTCATTCACGGAGCCCGGGCTATCGCGTCTCCCTAGGTCAAGTACTTAGCTGCCTGCCAGTTCCTATCAGTTCGCCTCCTGGCTACCTGTACCGGAATAGGTTCCATTTGCCATAGCTCATATATGCTGGGTCATTACATCACTCCCCTCTTCTCTACGGTCCGTCCCGGACCGTTAGCGTCGTCTCTTATTCCCATGACTGGATTCCCCCCAGACCCTATGTTCCCCGGGCTTGGACGGATATCTTTGGTGGAAATCCCGAATGGCCTGCAAGCCTGTCCCTTCTAGCATCTCATAGGGCTCCATTGGGTTCTCCTCAGCCCCGTAGCCTTCCCATGAAACCAGGTAGTGGACAAAGCACGACAGAAACTTCCGCTTTGCTCCTCCGTACCATCGGCTGTCCACTACAGCTTCGATAACGCAACTGGGCTCGCTGTCCACAAGTCCCCAGGTAGGGGCTTCCTTTACCCTACCTGCTTCCGGATCCTCACATTAGGGTTCGAGTAAGGTGATATTGAAAACCAGGTGGATGCTCCATCTAGTGGGAAATTGGCGTTCATAAGCTCGGTTACCCACCCGACGTTTGACCAGGAAATACACAAACAGCCGGTGGTCCAGCTTCTCTATTGGACCCTTCGTGCGGATGTTTTTTTGGTTCAACATCACGCGGTCCACTTTCTTTGTCTGCCCAGCAGCCACACCCTCCAGGGTGACGTAGTCCGGTGATGGCAACCTTTGCTGGTCATGCCATTTACGTTGCCTTGCCTGTGCCCGTTGCATCCTTTCTGGAATCTCTGTCCAGGTTCCATCCCATTCCTTAACCAAGAGCTAACTACTAGGGTGTATTTCCTGGTTATCAGGCACGATATCCGCATAGTTTGTCCTTGGGTTAAACCCATAGTTGACCTCAAAAGGTGACAACCTGGTGGATCCTGATATCGAGGTGTTGTACGCATACTGCGCAAGTGGTAACAGCGAAACCCAAACACCTTGTTGGGAGGAACAGTAACTACGCAAGTACTGCTGCAGTTTTTGCTTAACCCTCTCGGTCTGCCCATTAGTCTCAGGGTGGAGGGCAGTCGAAACGTTTAGTTTCACTTGCAACAAGTGCATTAGACTCATCCGGAACTTGGATGTGAATTGGCTCTCTTGGTCGGAGATGATTGACTCGAGGAGTCCATGAAGGCGCCCGACTTCCTTCCGGAATATCAAGGCAAGCTCCTTGATAGGTACCTCAGCAGTCAGGGGGATGAAATGGGCCATTTTCGGGAATCGGTCCACTATGACCCAGATCTTGGTATACTCTTTGGACTCTGCCAGTGCTACAAGGAAATCCATTGAAATCGCTGTCCACGGCCGCACAGGAACATCAATAGGTGCCAGCAGCCTGAACCTCTTGTGCCTGATGGATTTATTTCTCTGGCACGCATGACGTGTTCGCACGTAGTCAGTGATGTGGTCATCCATCTTAGGCCAATAGAAGTTAGCCCTAACCGTGCCAATGGTCTTGTAAGTCCCGAAGTGTTTTGCAATTCGGGAGTCATGTTTTACCTTCATGATTGTCTGCTTCAGATTGTGACCCTGGGGAACATACCACCTGTTCTTGTACAGGAGTAAGCCCTTTCCCGTCGTGAAATCTCAGTCGACCTCTTTGTCACTGGCGGCTGTTGCCTTCAGGATTCTTAAGTACTCCTGGTCTTCGGTTATCGCTACCTGCAGTGGATGCAAAAAGGAAGACTGCAGCCGAAATACCTGGCACACCTGTAACACTTGTGGTCGCAAGATGTCCCATTCCTAGCTCCCAACCCACTGTCAGTGGCGAAAAAATGACTGTGGCGGAAAATCACTCCCCCCTTCAGGGCGGTAGTCCCAACGCCGCAACAAAGCATCTGCCTTCTCATTCAACCGTCCTTCTGGGTAAACCACCTTGAAGTTAAACGGTTGCAGGAACCCAGGCCAGCGGTGCTGCCTTCAGTTAAGGACCCTGGTACCATTGAAGTACTCCAAATTCTTATGATCCATATAGATTACCAACTGGTCCGTTACCGAGCGTAGCAAATGATTCCATTCCTTGAATGCTGCCACGATGGCTGTCATTTTCTTGTCATAGACATCATAATTAATCTCTGCCGGGTGGAACTTCCTACCATGATAGGCCAGTGGATGCCACCTCTCGTCTTGACAGAACTGGGAGAGAACGGCTCCTAATACAAAGTCACTAGCATCGGTTTCCAGCCGGGTTGGCCGTTCAGGGTCAACATGTTCTGGGATAGGTTTGGACGTGAATGCTTGCTTCAACTGGTTGCAGGCCTGCCCACATGCAGGTCTCTATTCCCATCGCATATCCTTCGTTGTCAAGTCTGTTAAAGGTTTGGCTATCTTGCTGAACCCTTCTATGAACCGACGATAGAAGTTGGCAAAGCCCATAAAGCGTTGAAGTCGACGACGCATGTCGGAGGTGCCCAATCCCTGCTTGTCTGCACCTTCTCTGACAACATAGAGATCCCCATATCGGAGATCATAAATCAGCGGAATTCAACATCCCGTTGGTGGAAACTGGACTTCTTCATGCTTACCATAGTCTAGCTTTCCGCAATTTCTCCATCACACGCTGCACCATTGCGACGTGTTCTTCTATAGGTTCGCAGTAGATCAGGATGTCATCCATGTACGGGATGACTCCTTCGTCCATGACATCCCCAAAGAGCTCATTTATTATGCTTCGGAAAGTTGCCGGGGCATTACACAACCCAAACGGCATGACCGTGTATTCATACAGTCCATATCTGCACAGGAAGGCAGTCTTCCATTCCTCACCTTCTGCCATCCTCAAAAGGTAGTAGCCGTTCTTTAAGTCCAACTTGGTGAACAGAACAGACTTTTCTAACCTATCTCGCAGCTTTTTCATCAATGGTAGAGGATACTTGCCCTTCCCCGTGATTTTGTGCAGCCTTCGGTAATCTATTACCACGCGTAGTGTACCATCTCGTTTTGGCACGCAGAGGATAGGGGCTACTGCTGAGGAACTGGATCGCCATAGCTTTCCCGTTCGCAGTATGACATTGCGATATTCCCGCAGTGCCTTAAGCTCCTTTTCCGATACCGGATAGATAGGCCCGAACCGAGGTTGAGTTCCAGCTTGCAACCCGATCGTATGCTCATACTTCGAGTCCTCCCGTAATGCCTCAATCCGTTCTCGCCTGCAGATATCCCCATAGTCCTTACACTCGGGGAGTAGCTTAACCGTAATGTCGGCACCTTGGTCATCGCAGAATTGAACAATTCCCAATGGGCACACATTACTAGGGTCCACGGCTAGTAACTCTTCATCGGTCATGAACACTAACCGCCCCTGCTCTGCCAGGCAGTTAGTCTTGCAGAAATCTGAGCGCCAGGTTAGTGATCCGGTCTTCCAATCTATGTCACGGTTATGGTCTTGCAACCACGACATAGGCAGGTACCGATCCACCTTGGTCTCGGGCATATCTGCGACTTCAAAGCGCATCTCATTGTGGTGGTCACCTATCCTCATTTCCAAGGACTTGGTATAGTGTAGACCTGACCCCGGAACGCGATTACCGCTAGCGTCGCTTATCAGCACCGGTACCTTTCATCATACACATGGTGCCTGAGTCTGCTTAACTCATCTGGTACTAAGCGCCGGCCCAGTACCTCCACTATCGTGGAGCAGGCGTGCTTCCACGCTAACCTGTCTAGCTACTACCTTCCAGTCTAACTTACCCCGCAGGTGGATAGACTTAGTATGACGAGGCAAGTTGTCAGGCTTCTGCCTCTTCACTTCTCTTGGTGACTTAGTCATCTTGGCTTGCCAATGCCCTTCAGTCTCTTGCCGTTCGAGACAAGAGCGGCCACAACAGGTCTGTAAACGTTAAGGGATTGGGATTCGTCTTTCTCAATAGCTAGTGTGTTTACTATCACACCAGCATGATTTCGGGTACTGAACCCTCCTCAGGTAAACTTGGAAATCGCATCATTTATTTGATCAAGTCCAGCCTGAACCAATTCGGTTTATACTAAATATAACCAATTTTTCCCGAGGTGGGTAGATGTCCGCCGTCGGAACGGTTCCAAGCGAAGCAGCCTTGTTTCCCCAATGTCGAGCGTCTCCACAAGCGGGACCTCACCCGACCTCAACCGAAATAATGTCCTACGACTTGTGCATCCCGCTAGCGAAATCGTGAAAGATATACAAATAACTAGAACAAAGGAAATAACGTGAAACCCAACAAAGGAGAGATCGCCTGATCCACCGCGCACAGCCCACAACATCTATCTGCCCACACCCCCTGGGTCTAGTCAGTGTCAGGGTTGTCAATGCAGTAGAGTGGTACTTACCCATCCCAGAAGCCACCTCCGCGTTTCCTTTTCATCCATCACTCATGGGTCTATGGATATAGGTTAGTAAGGTTAGACCTTAAGCGGAATAAATTCTTACCTATTCCGAGCCATCAGTGTCAACCTCCATGATCTGAGGTGATGTCTGTTGGACTTCCAGTATCTTTGACCAGGTAGCCAGAGGGGGCACTTCAATGCGTTTTAGCCGCTTGTCAGTTCCTGTGGGCACTCTTACTGGGGCTGACCGTTTCAAACTACGAGCCTGTTTGGAGGAACTGACGACTGGGGATGTGGCGGTACATTTTCTCCTGAAGTGACAACTTTGTCCACACTTGATGCACTGGTTGGGCTTTCTCCGACATTTGGTCAAAGTCAACGGGATTTCCTTATGCGCTATTCCATACCCAGAAGTCGCCAGCTTTGCCTGTTTCCGCGCATTGAAATTAGAAGATTTGGCAGTCCTTTGGTTCTGCCTGCCCGAACCTTTGTCCTTCTTTTTAAACCTTCCGGAAGTTGAGGACCTATCATCCTTCTTTTCCGTTGTCTGAGACCGTTGGACAGGGTAGATGACTCGGTTGGTGAACCGGGTGTTGTCTTCCAGTGTTTGTCCGATCTTCTGAAGAAGATCAAGCTGGTTGTTCAAGTGGGTTGGATGGGGCTTCTTCACTGCCCACGCGTTCCTAACCTCTTGGGTAATGCCCGACCGTACCTTATCTCGTACCCGCACCGGGTCTGTATAGCTAAGCTTATACATATAGTCAATTATCTTGTCCAGGGACTCATCAATGTGATGTGGCTGCATCACCAGGTCGCGCCACTCAAGCAGGAATCGGTCTCGTTCCCCTTGGTCATCGCAGAAACTCCATTGGAGCAGTTTCCAGAATCCTTTCCATGTTCTCAACGCATTACTGTTATTACCAGGAACTTCAGTATGCTTGGCTGCCTCCATATTGATGTGGGAGTGCAGCCCAAGATACCATATTCGGGCGGTGTCTTCTAGAAGAGGAATTACCAGGTTTACCTTGTCCATATCGGTCAACCTGCACCCAGCAAAATGCTCGCACTTAACCTCCACCAGCGTCAGAAAGCTGACGACTTCGGTGACCATTCCCTTAAACGCCGGAATCCTGCTCAGCTTTTCCGGCTTCTTGTGCCACTGTCTGCACGATGGCCGTGCAGCCGACCTGCTCCCTAGTTGCCTTGACAGCTTCTTAGCCCAGCGGTCCCACCGTCGTTTCTTGTCATCGCTCCAGTCTTCCTCTAGGGCACCGAGAAAGGGGGTCAAGTCGGGGAGAGAATTGGCATCATCATCATCAGAGCACTCATAGTAACAGTCCCCAGGATCTCCACCTGCTCCCGTAGTACCACCGACAGGTGGTCTATTTCCACATCCACTACCCCCTGTATTTCCACCTGGGGTCTCCCGGGGTCTATCATACCCATCAAACCTTTCCTCCTGGCCATCCTGATTCCCATCCTCAGGGGGGTTAGCCCCTGATGGTACTGATGCCGGTGGTGGAACGGGTCGTTGCCCACTCTCAGGAGTTGGGTTTGGAGCCGCCTGAGTTGCCCCCAGAAACCACTGAGGCTCTGGACAACTCAAGGGTTGCATGGAGGGCCCTGCATGTCTCCATGACCCACAGTACCCACATGTTGGTCGTCCGTGCCCCTCCTTCTGTCTTTTTTGGTACCTTACCGGGGTCTGTGGTCCCTTCCTGCACCCGTACGTCTGGTAATGAATGCACCCCATGCGGGTTTCTGCCGGTTTGCAGCCAGACAGACAGTACTCGTCTTGCCTGTCCGACTCACCTCTAGCGATCGTGGGGAGGACGGAGGGAAGGGTTGGTTTTGAGGAGGCAGAGGGAATCACGGGTGCCCAAGGAACGGAACGAGCAGGTGTCCCAGGTCCCGGGATCAGAGTCCCCCGTGATGGAGCCATGGGTACTCGCTCTTCCTGGCGCCTTACCTGTCCAAAGAATCCAGGTGAAGCCGCATGCAGTGGCCGGTACCCTGGGGTAGCCGATACTGCTGGTGGGAAAGCCGTGACAGGGAAGGCATCAGGAGCGGGCAACGAAAGCGGAAGAGGTGTGGGTCTTGGGGCGGCGATGGAAGTTATAGGAGTTGCAACTGAAGGCTTTGCCAGAGGGATGATAGGAGCAGGGGTCGGTCGAGGTGTAGGGTCAGGCGTGTCTGGTGCCGTAATACCCTGCAGCTGGGAGGTCCTCTTCCTTATTCGACGTCCATCCGTTGGCCCGACCGTAGGGCTTCCCGACCTACTGCGGGCAATTGAGGGGGGGACCGACAGGGAGCCTGCAGATGCTGGTGAGAAGGAGGAGGTATAGCTGTAACCCACACCTTTCATGCTTCTCAACATCCGTATACCGATTGGGCTCAAGTATGCCCTCCACTGTTCGTGACTGGCTCTCATGGCCAACTCTATACCGAAAGTCTCGGGCTTGGTATGGACGAGCGGGAGTGGGGGCACGGCCTCTAACATCAGTACCTCATTCTCAGTATCAATACTATACCCTCCCTCAAAAGCCTTTTCCAAGGCTGCCATCCGAGTCTTCAATGCCTGCTGATCCCTTATTATCCGCAGGTATGCATCCGCCTGCACCTTCATGCATTCCACCACTACCGTAGTGATCTGTGTTCGGAACACCTGCTGCTGCTGGGTGTTCCAGTTCTGCAGTTCCGGCTGCGCTTCCTCCATCCACTTGGCTACTTACCGGACGATGTAAGGTTTGACGAATTCGCGGGAGAAGTCGCTAAAGGGAACTCCATGCCGCAGGGAAGGGAGCATGTTATGGACTAGGATAGGGCCTTGAAAAAAGTGAGAGCGCCATGGCGCGAGGGTCTGTAATCAGGAGGTCAAGACATGCAGCGGGTAACTGAACAGGAGCGGCCTCCAAGAGCAACTGGTGGCGGTCCCAGTTGACACCGCCAACTTCCGCAAAAACCGGCGCACGAAACGTGTTGGCGGTGTTCTCGTCAAGGCCCTGGTCTGAACCGTAGTTGGATTCCATTCTGGTTCGAAGTTCACTACTAGCCATTGCGCCTTCCACCCTAGGCTACTTGTTATAGACAAGGGTAGCAGTATTCACGCAAGGTCAGTGCCAAAGGTCGGAAACAATTAATCAGGGGAGGAGTTAAGCGAGGAGCGCGGTTAACGATATACTGTAACGGGTGCACCACTAGGAAGATGGATCCCAAGGTTGCGACCACACCAAAAAACTTCAAACTTATCGCCAAAAGTTCACACAGATGTAACATTAAAGTAGACGGTAAAACTTAATATCACTAAGCCTGACGCTTCACTCAGTTAAGGTCTCGAGAGGATTGATTGTTCGAGTAGGAGAGTTCCCGCATAGACTTTCAGGTAGTTTTTATCTTATGCCAGAAACTCCCCAATTAGTTTACTACAACTCTTTGAGTACACCCTTCTCCGCTAAGGGTGGTCCGACAGGTTTCCTGGCACACCCTTCCGGCATGCATGTGCCGACACACTCTAGTCGGCATTTACCTTATGCGGTTATCGTTGCTGCAGTGCATTTCCATTTTGCCCGCCGGAGTGAAAACCTCTGCACATCGGTGTCTTGCCAGTGGCTAACAGTCAAGACACCTCATGAACTAGAATATCTATGACACCCTTCCCATATGCATTGATCTCTACTTGACTCCCGAGGCTACCGTGAGTGGTTTATCTAGTTGCTCTTTACGGGTCGCGGGCTTCCGGTGTCTTCCGCAAGTTACGATAGTCCCGCAGTGATCCAATAGGCGCTACCCATGACCACAACCTCGGATCTATCTTACCTGTGGTAGGAATCATGCTTTCAGTGTTTCTGCACTTCCCTTTCAGAGCCCATAGCGTTGGCAGCATGCTCCGGCTTGGTAGGTGTAAAACTCTCCCAGTCGCCACGGCACCACCCGCTACTACCTTCGGGACCCCCACCGTTAACACCCGCTACCTCCGCCAGTTCTGGTCTGTTTTACTCCAAACAACTTGGAGGAGGTACTCCACCTTCAACCCTATGCCCACTGACATATCCTGCGAACAGCCTGCAGTCGACCGGATAGCAGCGACGGACACGGTGTTGCAAGCATGTCTTCCAAGATTCCTTTTCGCTAGACTGCACACAACTACACAACCCTTTGCCCATGACGTCCGGGCCTCAAGACGGGGCCGGAGGGGTATGATAGGAATAGTGTCTTCAATTTACAGCTTCCTCGCACCTATGTAGGTCGCCCAATAGCATCCCCCGGAACCCCGATTCCAGTTTCATGCATGGCTTCGGGTGACAAACATTCCAGTCAATTTTTCCCGAACTCCCCAAGGGACTTCATATTGAAAGGTAGGGTAACTCAGGACTCTGGGCAGGGTAACCAAGACCCAAGGCAGAGTAACCTGATCCTGAGAGTAGGGTAACCTTGTCTAGTGGACAAGTTAACTTTTCCCTGTTACCCTGCCTATCCTGTCGCCGGTGACAGACCTTTCTGACCCGTCTTCAGTTACCCGGCCTAGCTGAGCAACTGCCCCTTCAGAAGTCCCTAAGTATGCTGAACCGCCAATGCTGTTCATTCTTGGAGCCCGGGCCATCGGGTCTCCATAGGTCAAGTACTTACTTGCCTGCCCGCTCCTATCAGTTCGCCTCCTGGCTACCTGTTTGGGTATAGTTTCCGTTTGCCATAGCTCATACATGCTGGGTCGTTACAATCGTTCATGATACATCAAGAGATACCTCTCGACCAGGGTTATTCTTTCTGTTTTGCCATTTCGCACTTGCTGGATATCCTTGAACCTTTTGTACAGTTCTTCCGTGTTTTGACAGGATTGGCATCTCTCTCTCAAGTACTTTATCTGGGTCGTTCCAGAGATTTTCTCCCCACTCTCATAGTGGTTCATTGTTTGGTGGTATGCTTCTTCGGCCTTCCCGGTGCAGAAGCTTCCAAAGTATGCCCTATTTGCTTCCTTGGTTTTGTCCACTCCATGTAGGGCAAGGTATTGAGAGGTTGTTATAAGCCATCAGTCAAATACTTCAGGTTTTAAGTCGTCCTTTTGGCCCGAGAATGAGGGTGGCAGCGGGTGTTTGATTTTAGGTCCTGTTCGCCTGGCGGATCTGGCTTCGGACATTTCGTGTTCGGACTCTTGGTTACTCGAACTGGTGTCTAAGGAGCTTTCTGGACAGTCACTGGGGGATTCGTCTGGTGACTGCCTTACTACCGCGTGACCTGATACTTCTTCGTTGTCGTTTTGCTTCTTAGGTGTCCTGACAGGTATGCTATCTTGCTTCGGTGTTTGCGCTGGTGCCTTTCCTGTGCTGGGACTGATGGGAAATAGCCGCGGAAGGCTTGTTGCCACCTTTGCTAATTCGTTAGTCGATTCGCTAAAGGTCTGCTTGGCCAAGTATCGGGCTAGCTGTCGTCCTGCTTTGTCGATCGACAATTCGCTCGGTGGCCCTTTTGGTTCCTTGTGTTGCCCTTTCTTGGTAAGGCCTTCTCGTGGGACCTGCTTCCCACTTCCAGTCTCTAGTGACCCAAGGGTGTTGTGGTGGCGCAGCCGAACTCCTGGTGATTCTGCCACTCTCCGATACCAGCTTCACTTATAGGACCTTTCGTAGGTTGATCAGACCCGGTCCCTGCGGGTTTCTGAACCACTTCCTGAGCTTAAAGAAATGTAATGTGTTCGGGCCAGGCCCTAGTCACGTAGCGGTACGATAATAGCAGATGGCTTCGTGGTCAACCCGAATCGAGCGCTGCTTGCTAAAGGAGGCTGCGAATGGTGTGCAGTAGGAGATCAAGGAAGTAACCATTCAACCAAGTATATTTTTAGAATACCGTCAGTCGAAGTCTGCTGTTTCCATCGCGGAAAGCAGTGGTCTTTAAATAAAGCATATCGCTTATCTCCAGTATGAGCGTTATTGCAAAACAAGGTTTGTATCAACCGATAGGACACGAAACAATTCACGTAGCAAAAGATACTGTAAACCCAAATATAAAACAATTGGTGTATCAACCCATAGAACACAAAACAACACAAGTACCAACCAATACCGTGAAACGAAACATAAAACCATGCGTGTATCAACTAATAGCACACGAAACAATACAAGTATCAACCGAGGCTGTGAAACCAAAGATAAAACATCCTAGTACCCATACCGGTTACACAGAGGCTAACAGTGAAGACGCCGCGTGAGCGAGACTATCTAGGACACCTTTCCCATTTGAATTGATCTCTACATGCCCCCGGAACCTGCCGTGAGGGTGTAATGTATCTACAGGTTACGCTTCTTGGCCTTCCGGTGTCCTCCCCAGCGGATGGTGATCCGGAAGAGCTCTAATGGGCCCACCCATGACCACTGCCTCAAACCCACCTTATCTGCGGTAGGAATAATACTTATATTTTCTCTGCACGTCTCTTTCAGAGCCTATGACGTTGGGAACACAGGCAGGCTTGGTAGGTGTGAAACTCTCGCGGCTGCCCCAGGACCACTGAGGACTACCTTCGGGACCCCTGCGGTTAACTCCCCTTAACTCCGCCAGTTTTGGTCTCGTTTACGCCGAACAACTTGGAGGAGGTACTCCAACTTCTGCCCTATGCTCCCTTGCATTCCTGCGAACAGCTCAACGTCAACCCCACAGCAGCAACGTACACGGCTCAGCAAGCAGGTCTCCCAACCTTCCACTTTGCTAGACGGTATACAACTATACAATGGTTCTCCCATGACGTCCGGGCCTTAAGGCCAGGCCTGAGGGGTATGACAGGAATAATGTCTCCAATTTATGGCCCTTTGGGAGCTTCCTAGCTCGGGCAATAGTATCTCCCAGAACCCCAGTTTCCCGTATTATGCGTGGCTTCGTGTGGCAAACATTCTAGTCAGTTTTGCGAAACTTCGCAAGAAACCTCGTATTGAAAGGCAGACTAACTCAGGACTCTCCGCAGGGTAACATGATCCAAAGTGTAGGGTAACCTTGTCCAGCGGGGAAGATAACTTTTCCCAGTTACCCGGTCTATCACGTCGCCGGCGATAGACGTGCCGGACCTGTCTCCAGTTACCCGGCCTGGCTGAGCAACCGACCCTTCAGAAGTTCCCTAAGTACGCTGACACCTCCCCTGGTTGTTCCCAGACACTTAAGTCCCTGGGCAGCTGACTCTATTCACTCTGGAAGCCTGGGTCATCGGGTCCCCATAGGTCAAGTAGTGACTAGCCTGCCGATCCCTACCAGTTCGCCTCCAGGGTACCTGTATGGGTGTAGGTTCCGACTGCCATAGCGAATGTGGGCTGGGTCGTTACACTTGCAAACACGAATGAACAAGGACAGCATTAAGCTCAACTCATTCAAAGTGCCACCGGCAGGATTTGTCAGCAAAGTAAGGCTACAAGGAGACAAGAACGCACCAGCAATATCTATATATATCATTAAAGACCTCCTAAGCGAATTGTTGTGTCACTTTGTATGTGTATACATTGATGATATTCCCATATTCTTGGATCCAGCGGAAGGGCACGAAAGGTACATATGGCAGGTATGCGACTGACTGAGAAAGGAAAAATTCTAGGCTAGCAAAAGGAAGTCTGTACTATTCGCCGACAGGCTACAAGTACTAGAACACGTAGTGGACAGTTAAGGAATCCATGCGTCGCCGCAGAAAATATCTTCTATCGCAGGTTGGGAAATATCCCAAAACAAAAAGGAATTGCAACACTTTCTAGGAATAATAAATTGTGAGGCCCAGTTCATCCCACATCATGCAACCCTGACAGCAACATTAATCGACTGGATTGGGAATGCTGAATTGGTATGGACAACCACCCATCAGACGGCATTCAAAATAATAAAAAAGCAGATTATCGATGACGAAGTCATGTGGCCACTAGATATAAGAAGCAAGGAACCAATTTGACCAGTGACGGACGCCTCTGATTTGGGGATAGGGGCATGGGTAGGACAAGGACCGACCTACAAGACATCTCGAGCAGCCACATTACAGAGCAGAAAATACACCAACGCACAGATGAATTATGGAACCAGCGATAATGAGGCCTTCGCAATTGTAACAACCCAGCATACGTGAGCTATGGCAGCCGGAACCTACACCCATACAGGTAGCTCGGAGGCGAACTGGTAGGAACCGGCAGGGAAGTGAGTACTTGACCTACGGAGACCCGATGGCCCGGGCTCCGAGATGAGCAGACTTAGTGGACACAAGTATTTAGGTACATGGCTACGCCCACGATTGGTGTCAGTGTACTTAGGGACCTATGAAGGGCCAATACACAGCTAGGCTGGGTAACTAGAGAAAGGCCGAGTGTGTCTATCCCCGGAAGTGGGATAGACAGGGTAACAGGAGAAAATCCACTTGTCCACCGGACAAGATTACCCTACCCTCAGAACAGGGTTACCCTGCCTTGAGGCTTGGATTACCCTGTTCAAGGGCCTGAGTTACCCTACCTCCCAATACGAAGTCCCTCAGGGAGTTTGGGAAAAATGACTGGAATGTTTGTCACACGAAACCATGCATAATACTGGAATCTGGGGTTCCGGGAGATGCTATTGGGCGAGCTACGCAGCTACGAAGAAGCTGTAAATTGAAGACATTATTCCTATCATGCCCCTCCGGCCCCGCCTTGAGGCCCGGACGTCATGGGCAAACGGTTGCGTAGTTGTGTGCAGTCTAGCAAAGGAGGATCTTTGGAGACCTGCTTGCAACACCGTATACGTTGCTGCCGTCCGGTCGACCGTAAGCTGTTCGCAGGATATATAAGGGGGCATAGGGTGGAAGGTGGAGTACCTCCTCCAAGTTGTTCGGAGTAAAACGGACCAAAACTGACGGAGTTAACGGGAGTTAACCGTGGGGGTCCCGAAGGTAGTCCCGGGTGGTGCCGGGACGACTGGGAACGTTTTGCACCTACCACGCCCAAGGATGTCCCCAACGCCATAGGCTCTGAGAGGGAAGTGCAGAGACACTAAAAGCATGATTCCTACCGCAGGTAAGGTGTATCCGAGGTAGTGGTCATGGGTAGCGCCCATTGGATCACTCCTGGACCACCGTACCCTGCGGAAGACACCGGAAGCCCGAGACTCGTAAATAGTAGATAGATAAACCGCTCACGGTAGCTTCCGGCGTCAAGAAGAAATCAACGCGCATGGGAAGGGTGTCATAGATAGTCTAGTTCAGCAAGGGGTCTTGACAGTTAGCCACTGGCAAGTCCCCGATGCGCAGAGGTTTTCACTCCGGCGGGCAGAATGGAAATGCGCCGCAGAAACGATATGCACATATGGTGAACGCCGACTAGAGCGGGTCGACACATACATGCCCGAAGGGGGTGTCAGGAGACGTGTCGGACCGCCCTTAGCGGAGAAGGGTGTGCTCGAATAGTTGGAGTAAACTGATGGGGGAGTTTCTGGCATAAGATAAAACTACCTGAAAGTCTATGCGAGAACTCTCCTACTCCAACAATCAATCCTCTCGAGACCTTAATTGAGTGAAGCGTCAGGCTTAACGATATTAAGTTTTACCGTCTACTTTACTCTTACATCTGTGTGAACCTTTGGCAATAAGTTTGAAGTTGTTTGGTGCGGTCGCAAACTTGGGATCCATCTTCCTAGGGGTGCCCCCGTTACAGCAATAGTGGAAGCACTTAATCGGTTCCACAATGTGCTAAGTGGAAATTCCTTTGGAATAGTTACAGACCATCAACCCCTGACACAACTACAAATGGCAAAGAACCTCAGCAGAAAGCAAGTTAGATGGCTCAGCGCCTGCGGAAAGTACGGCGGGAAGATAGTCTATGCACCAGGAAGTATGAACCGTTTAGCTGTTGCGCTTTCTCAGATCCATGCGGCAGGATTAGACTTAAATCCACTCAATGTCCACGATTATAGAAAGGAAGCAAAGAACATCTCAGATAACACAGTCTGCGAGCAAGAGTCACATATGAGGGAACCAGAAGGAGACATCTCCCCTACCTTCCCTGTTTACTCATATACTGAGTAGCCTAACGAGGCCCACTTAAACCCCCAAAGCCTCTGCTCAATTACTGCGCGGAAGGATTGGGGCGACCAGTGTCCCATACGAAGCACACCACCTGCAGAACTCCAACATAGCACATTGGACTACTCGCACTCTCATGTGGATCATTGCTTATATCATCAAACCGAGATTAAATTCACAAACAACCATTCTAGACGGCAGAGAAACCCAACCCCTCAGCCTCATAGTAAAGGACCAAGCCTCCCAAGTACAAAAATTGATCCCAGCCCTCGGGAGTCCCACGAACATCAATGCCTGGGAATGTCAACAAACGATCCGCGGAAGACCAAATAGCACGGGGGAAGGGCCGTCCACCCTTGCTCCACCGACGCCCAGATCTTTTGCAATTCCAGCACTGCTAAACCCGGAAGGCCTGGCTTTCCAAATGCTATGATGAGATAGTCCGCCACAAGTCAGATGGGCTGAACCGATAGAGGACATTACGTATGAGACAATTGCAGACTTCAGAATGCCAGGCCCAGATAGCCCACTCCCTGTTAGACGAGAAGAATGCTTGGAAAGCCTCGGAAATGAAGCAACAGTTGCAGTGGTACCCCCCATGATGCATGAATATTGAGGGGGACTTCGCCATGTCTTGGAAGGCCGTGAGCAGGATGACCACCTTGCAACAAGTGCAGGAAGCGAGATAGAAGACAAGTGCGATGCCTTTTGAACAATCAATGAAATGGTGGAGGCGTTCCGAGTACAGATGGTTGCAGCATACTGGGGAGAACCAAGATGGCAAAAAGTGCATAAAATTATGGAATCCACCGAAGATTTATCCTCCTACAAGGTTGCAAATGGAATGCTATATACAAAACACACATACGGGAATAGAGCCTGTATATTGCAAAAGGCCCCGCATACAGAAAGACGACATTAAGCGTGTACATCATTAGTGAAATCCATGACAAAGGCCACCAGAGTTCTGAACGAAACTGGCGGCGCACTACCGAGTACCTATTTTGGCCTGCATTGCAGAAGGACTTCAGAGCGTATGTGGCCCAATGACACACCTGCCAGATAACCAAAGAACCGACAAAGTTACCAGAAGGAAAAGCTGGGACAATTGTCCTACCATCAGAGGTTTTTGAATCGATGGCCATTGACTTGGTGGGACCATTCGATTACTCATGGGGATATGACACAATCCTAGTTGCGGCGGATAGGTCTGCAGGTATTACGACCCAGCATACATGAGCTATGGCAAACGGAACCTATACCCATACAGGAAGCCAGGAGGCGAACTGATAGGAAGCGGCAGGCAAGTAAGTACTTGACCTATGGAGACCCAATAGCCCGGGCTCCGAGAATGAACAGAATTGCTGGGTTAGGGACTTAGGTACCTGTGTACACGCGGGAGGGGTGTCAGCGTACTTAGGGACTTATGTAGAGGCAGTTCCGCAGCTAGGCCGGGTAACTGAAGACAGGTCACAAAGGCCTATCACCGGCGACGGGATAGGCATGGTAACAGGGAAAAGTTAACTTGTCCGCTGGACAAGGTTNCAGTAACTGTCAAGCGGCTAAAGGGCCTTGAAGCCCCCCCTCAAGCGACCTCGTCAAAGATACTTGAAGTCTAACAGACACCACCTCAGATCCTGGAGGTTGATACTGACGGCTCAGAATAGGTAAGAATTTATTCTGCTTGAGGTATAACCTTACTAACCTATATCCATAGACCCTTGAGAGATGGATGAAAAGGAAACTCGGAGGTGACTTCTGGGATGGGTAAGTACCACTTTACTGCATTGACGACCCTGATACTGACTAGACCCAGGGTGTGTGGGCAGATAGATGTTGCGGAACGTGCGCGGTGGATCGGGCTATCTCTCCTTTGTTGGGTTTCAAGTTATTTCCGTTGTTCCAGTTATTTGTATTTCTTGCAGGATTTCCCTAGCTGGATGGACAAGTCACAGGACATTATTTCGGTTAAGGTCGGATGAGGTCCCACTCGAGGAGATGCTCGACATTGGGGAGGCACGGCTCCTTCGCTTGGAACCGGTCCGACAGCGCACATTTAGCCACCTCGGGAAAAACTGGTTATGTTTAGTATAAAAGGAGTTGTTTCAGGCTGGACTCGATCAAATAAATGATGCAATATCCAAGTTTACCTGAGGAGGGTTCAGTACCCGAAATCATGCTGGCATGGTAGTAAACACCCTAGCCATTGAGAAAAGACAAATCTCAATCCCTTAACGTTTACCGGCCCGTTGTGGCCGCTCTTGTGTCGAAAGGCAAGAGACTAAAGGGAATTACTAAGCCAAGATGACTAAGTTACCAAGAGAAGCGAAGAGGCAGAAGTGTGACAACTTGCCTCGTCATACTAAGTCTATCCACCTGTGGGTTAAGTTAGACTGGAAGGTAGGAGCTAGACAGGTTAGCGTGGAAGCACGCCTGCTGCTCGAGAGTGGAGCTACGGGGCCGGTGCTTAGTAGCCGACGGGTTAAGCAGACTCAGGCACCATGTGTACCATGAAAGGTACACGTGCCGATAAGCGACGCTAGGGGTTATCACATTCCGGGGTCAGGTCTACACTATACCAAGTCATTGGAAATGAGTATAGGTGACCNGTTTTCACTCCGGCGGGCAAAATGGAAATGCACCGCAGAACTGATAACCACATAAGGTGAACGCCGACCGGAGTGTGTCGACACATGCATGCGCGAATGGTATGCCAGGAGACGTTTCGGATCACCCTTAGCAGAAAAGGGTGTACTCAAATAGTTGGTGTAAACTGATGGGGGAGTTTCTGCCATAAGATAAAACTACCTGAAAGTCTATGCGAGAACTCTCCTACTCCAACAATCAATCCTCTCGAGACCTTAATTGAGTGCAGCTTCAGTCTTGATGATATTAAGTTTTACGGTTTACTTTACGCTTACAACTGTGTGAACCTTTGGCGCTAAGTTTGAAGTGGTTCGGTGCGCTGGCAACCTTGGGATCCATCTTCCTAGGGGTGCCCCCGTTACAGTATATTGTTAGGTGAGCTCCTCGCTTAACTCCTCCCCTGATTAATTGTTTTCCGATTTTCGGCACTGACTTTGCGTGAATATTGGTAATCTTGTCTAGAACAAGTAGCCCAGGGTGGAAAGAGCAATGGCTAGTACCGAACTTCGAACCAGAATGGAATCCAACTGGGATTCAGACCTTGACCTTGACCAGAATACCACGGACACGTTTTGTGCGCTGGTTTTTGTGGACGTTCTTGGCATTGACTGGTGCGGCCACCAGTTTCTCTTGAAGGCCGCTCCTATTCAGTTACCCGTTGAATGTCTGGACCTTATGATTACAGACCCACGCACTGCGGCGCTCTCATTTTTCCAAGACCCTACCCTTGTCCACAATACGACCCCGCCTCCGCCGCAAGGGGTCCCATTTAGCCAGTTCTCACGCGAGTTCATCGAACCTTACATCGTCCATTCGTCAGCCAGGTATCCAAGTTGATCGAGGAAGCGAAGCGGGAACTGAGGAACTAGAACACCCAACAGCCGCCGGTGTTCCGGACCCGGATTACTACGGCAGCGGTGGAATGGGTCAAAGTCCAGCAGGAGGCATACCTGCAGATGATACGACATCAGCCAGCATCGAAGACTTGGATGACAGCATTGGAGAAGGCTTTTGAGTGCAGGTATAGGATTGATGCCGAGAATGACGGACTGATGTTAGAGGCAGCGCCCCCACTCCCGCTCATCCATACCAAGGCCGAGAACTTCGGCATGGAGTTGGCTATGAGAGCCAGAGACGACCAATGGAGGGCGCATTTGAGCCCAATCGGCATATGAATGTTGGAAAGCCTGAAAGGTGATGGCTATAGCTATACCTCTTCCTTCTCGAGAGCATCTACCGGCTCCCTGTCACTCCTCCCCTCAACTGCCTGCAGTCTCGCGGGCAGTCCCACGGTCGGGCCAACTGATGGACGTCCAATAAGAAAGAGGACCTCACAGCAGAAGTGTATTACGGCACCAGATACGCCTCACCCTACACCTCGACCGACCCCTGCTCCTATCATCCCTCCGGCAACCCCTTCAGTTGCCACTCCTATACCTTCCATCGCCGCCCCAAGGACCACACCTCTACCAGTTTCGTTGCTCACTCCTGATAGCTTCCCTGTCACAGCTTTCCCAGCAGCAGTATCGGCTACCCCAGGGTCCCGGCCGCTGCGTGAGGCTTCACCTGGATTCTTTGAACAGGTGAGGTTCCAGGAAGAGCGAGCCCCCATGGCTCCATCACGCGGGACTCCAATCCCTGGACCTGGGACCCCTGCTCGTTCCGTTCCTTGGGTACCCGTGATTCCCTCTGCCCCCCTCAAAACCAACTCTTCCCTCTGTCCTCCCCACGATCATTAGCGGTGAGTCAGACAGGCAAGATGAGTACTGTCTGTCTGGCTGCAAACCGGAAGAAACCCGCATGTGGTGGATTTATTACCAGACGTACGGGTGCAGGAAGGGACCACAGACCCCGGTAAGGCACCGAAGAAGACAGAAGGAGGGGCACGGACGACCAACATGTGGGTACTGTGGGTCATGGAGACATGCAGGGCCCTCAATGCAACCCTTGAGTTGTCCAGAGCCACAGTCATTTCTGGGGGCAACTCAGGCGGCTCCGAACCCAACTCCTGAGAGTGCGCAATGACCCGTTCCACCACCGGCATCACTACCATCAGGGGCTAACCCCCCAGAGGATGGGAATCAGGATGGCCAGGAGGAAAGGTTTGATGGGTATGATAGACCCCGGGAGACCCCAGGTGGAAATACAGGGGGTAGTGGATGTGGAAATAGACAAACTGTCGGAGGTACTACGGGAGCAAGTGGAGATCCTGGGGACTCTGACTATGAGTGCACCGATGATGATGATGCCGATTCTCTCCCCGACTTGACCCCCTTTCTCGGTGACCCAAACGAAGACTGGAGCGATGAGAAGAAACGACGGTGGGACCGCCGGGCTAAGAAGCTGTCAAGGGAACTACAGAGCAGGTCGGCTGCACGGCCATCATCCAGACAGCGGCCGAAGAAGC
>PYWC01000014.1:1976794-1988511 GCA_003182015.1 Tuber magnatum
GAGAGTTTTACACCTACCAAGCCCGAACGTGCTCCCAACGCTATAGGCTCTGAAAGGGAAGTGCAGAGACACTAAAAGCATGATTCCTACCACAGGTAAGGTATATCCGAGGTTGTGGTCATGGGTAGCACCCATTGGATCACACGCGGACTATCGTACCCTGTGGAAGGCACCGGAAGCCCGCGACCCGTAAAGAGTAACTGGATAAACCCCTCACGGTAGCCTCCGGAGTCAAGTAGAGATCAATGCATGTGGGAATGGTGTCATAGATAGTCTAGTCCATGAGGTATCTTGACTGTTAGCCACTGGCAAGACACCGATGGGCAGAGGTTTTCACTGCGCCGGGCAAAATCGAAAGGCACCGCAGAAACGCTAACCACATAAGGTGAACGCCGACTAGAGTGTGTTGACACATGCATGCCCGAAGGGTGTGCCAGGAGACATGTTGGACTACCCTTAGCGGAGAAGGGTGTACTCAAATAGTTGGTGGAAACTGATGGGGGAGTTTCTGGCATAAGATAAAACTACCTGAAAGTCTATGCGAGAACTCTCCTACTCCAACAATCAATCCTCTCGTGACCTGAATTGAGTGAAGTGTCAGGCTTAACGATATTAACTTTTACTGTTTACTTTGCTCTTACATCTGTGTGAACTTTTGGCAATAAGTTTGAAGTTGTTCGATGCAGTCGCAAACTTGAGATCCATCTTCCTAGGGGTGCTCCCGTTACACCGGGATACACATGGCTCATACCTACATCTAAGCAAATGACGGAAATAAAACTTGGAAACTTCTACGCAATAAAATGTTGACACCCCATGGCTACCCAATATCTTTCGTAAGCGATACTGACGCATGATTTGAGTCACATGTGTGGTGACCGCAGTGTCGACCGCTAGGTATTGAGCCTATCAAGGCGGCAGCAGGCCGCCACGAAACAAATTGCCAAATCCAAGGGAAAATTGGAGAATTAAAAACAGCTCTTCGAAATCTGGTCGACGCATGACAAAACAATTGGTTGGATGCCATACTGGAAATGGCAGCATACCTAAATGCAGGATGGTCAGAAACCCTCGGTATGTCACCATATAAAGCTGATTTTGGACAACACTACCCACTACACCCACCAGCAAATTTCAAGAACTCCGCAGTACTGGCAGCTAACGAATTGATGAACAGATACCAAGCAATCTGGAGCTCCGCATCTAAGGCTCCCAAATCGGACCAATTCAGGAGCACAAGAACGGTATCAAAATGGCACAGAAACCCTACACCAATAGGGAAAGGTAATCTGTTGTTGGGTTATGGAAGCCTTTTTGCAAAGGAATCAGGACGAAGCGAGAAACTGCAACCATGCTTTTGAGGACAATTCAAGGTAATTGAATACCATAAACATAGTCAAAACTGCACGGTAGGAGTGGACTGCCGAAGGTACAGAAACCGACTCATGATATTCCTCGCATTCACAGTGAAACAATATATCCCGCATGACAATACCGCGGTCAGCGGAGGAAGCCACGGAAAGCGGCCTCTGATCACGGTTCATCAAACATCAGGATGCGTGGTGCAGGTTATACGGGACCACCAGAACCACTATGACGGCGACCAGTTTCTGGCAAAATAGACACGACATGCGGAAACAGAAAATGGCTAAGAATCCCTGCAAGGGTTAGAAAATACGATGGAACTGGTAAACCAAGTGTGGGAGGACAACAAACCAGGGGACGAACTACTCCCTACAATAAACCATGTTATATCGGATGAAGCCCAACCATGCCAGAAATACAACACCCTGGCGCAGAGATGGAGGAAAAGATACAGGATGGATTTTGGTCGGCCCCTTTTGAAAGTGATTTGAAAAGCAGCAGAGATGAGAATCGGGGCATGGAAGATGAAGCAGCATACCTAACTCTGCTGGCTGAGGCCCAGTACTGAGAATAACAAGGAAAGAAAGACACCATCCAACCGCCTTACAGTGTCCAACTATGAGCAAGTACCGTGGAGACTTCACTATCAGCTAATGGGACTGTTGGTAAACTGTGATGTTATCCCTAGACGACACGTTACGGAGTGACTATTGATACATATTGGGAACAAATGCCTAGAAATAACAACCGAATTAACGGGATGGATGTGGGGCGCAGCAATGTCTAATATATTCCGCTTGGGAAGTGGGTGTTACCTGAGTGCGGAAAGATATGTGATGTGCATGGAAACGGAAGAAAGCAAAATCAAGTAGGACCCACCTTCCCCTGAAGACTTAAGCGAGGTTGATACCTAAATGGGGTCAATACAGAGAGATAAATACCACCCGCCATCTCCCAAACTCCTCTGTAGAGAACAAACGACACTACCTGACCTTCAAATCAAAAGAGAAAAAACTGCACTACCAGACCTCTAAACCGCAAGAAAAACCTTTATGCTCTGGGAACCCTTTATCCCTTTCCAAAACTAAGAAACCTGGACTTGTAAGGAAATAAGCATCAAGAGAGTACATATCATTGTCAAACAACTACTATGCAACGGAACCATCCCAATGGACGAGTACAGGAAGAGATTTTACGTCGATTACTCCCAAGATTGTGGACCGAGAGACATCGGAATAGACCATTGCGAGGACTGGGCAGTCCACAGTTACACTGATTTGCCAAACCACAAGGAATCCAGTTGCTTCATGTGTGAGGCAAACTACCGGGAGCGTTTGGGGAGATGGCGGGAAGTGGTGTAATGGTTATTGCACCACGACCTGACATTGTTGCAGGATAGTGATGACAATCAGGTTAGGTCCTATGGGGACCTTCTGGAGAATAGCGTATTTACTGTCTATTAGGATTTCATGAGGTTATTCCATTTGGTGAAATTGTTATTTTATTCTGGGAGTATAACCGGTACAGGTAGTAGATTGTTTTATGTTTGGTCTCACAGTATCGTTTGATACTTGTATTGTTTCGTATGCTATCGGTTGATAGCGACACATTGTTTTATGTTTGATTTCACGGTATCGCTAGAGACTGGTATTGTTTTGTATGCTATCAGTTGATACACACATTGTTTTGTGTTTGGTTTCACAGTATCGTTTAGTACTTGTATTGTTTCGTGTGCTATCGGTTGATACACACAATGTTTTGGAATATCGCTCATACTGGAGATAAGCGATATGCTCTATTTAACGACTGCTGATTCCCGCAGCGGAAACAGAACACTGCGAGAGACAGTATTCTTAATATACTTGGTTGAATGGTTGCTTTTTTGATCTTCTATTACACCCCGTTCGAAGAGTCTTTAAGTAAGCAGCGCTCACTTCTGGTGGATCAAGATGCCATCTGCTACTATCACACCGCTATGTGACTAGGGCCTGGCCCGAACACGTGACAAAACCAATATCTTGTGTTGACTTCTATGGACTAACCACAGCCACGATGTCTAGTAAGTATCTCCTACCACTTCTGAGTGAGCTCACAGATTCCGTATTTAGAGTGTGTCTTTTTACCACCTTGCACTATAAGGACAGGTACCACCTGCTATGCATGAAAGAGGTAGATAAAACAAAAACTGCCTTCCTCACTTGGTATGGCTATTATGAGTAACAGGTAACACCATTTGGACTAGTGAGTTTGTGCACCAAATTCTGAGATATGATGCATTTTGTTGAGTGCATGTTTCTTGATTCAGTTGCTTTAGTTTATACAGACCATATCCTGACCAAGTCTAAGAGTACGGAGGAAAATGTGAGGCTGGTGAAGGAAGGATTGGCCAAATTGCAAAGATACCTGTTAACAGTGTGTATTACTCAATCAGTATTTCATACCAAGACATTACAATTTTTGGTATACATAGTTAAGAAGGATGGGATCACTATGAGCAATTTAAGGAGCAAATCCAGAAGGGAATAGCGGTAACCTGAATCTGTAAAGGGAACAAACACTTTTATCAGAACCCCCAACTTCTGTGGCGGGTTTATTCTGAATTTCTTGGTGAGTTGCAAATCTATCCAAGAATTACTAAGGGGTGACGCAAAGAGGTTTCTCTTACAAACTAAGCAGGGGGAGGCTTTTGAGATCCTAGAAGACCACTTTATAATGGCAAACATTTTGTCCTATTTGAACCCAGATCATAACAGGGTACTGGAAATAGACCCTAGTGATTTCTCACTGGCATGGATACTGTTTCCAGAGATTCAAAAAAGGTTACATTTAATTGGATTTCACTTAGAAAAGTTCAACTCAGCTGAAGGCAACTATGACATCGCACAGAAAGACCTTCCAGTGATAGGTGAAACTTTCCAAGAATCCTGTTACTCCCTTGCAGAAACCAAGTAACCTATTATAGTATTTAGCTATTTTCAGGATCTGCAATACTTTCTTATAACTAAGGCCTGCAGTCCTAGGTGGATCACAGGGGCATGGAAGTTGACAGCTCTCAACTTGAAAATTGTGTAATAATGAGGTTCAAGTGGCAGAAAGCTAGATACATTAACCAGGCAGCCAGAATAGCGTTCCCAAGGGGGAGATGTGCAAAGTGAGAAGATCTTAATACGAAATCCTGCATATTTTAACCAAGTAATAGTTATAGAGGTAGGAAAATGGAAAGAACCTGGTGCAAGCCAGAAGACACCCAGACGGACATATCTCTGTGCTATGAAGTTACACCGTAGGGCTCAGACTCTGACTCAGGGCACAAGCAAAGTGGCTGGACCTGACATATACACCTTGAAAGTGATTGTAATACCCGCTCACAGACAAAAGACTATAGTTATAAGAATAGCCTTAGTATTACTAGAGTAAAGCTATGGATGGGTTGCTCTCCTAAGTGGTCTCGCTATCAGCTATGGGATCATGGTCCGTGCAGGAGTCATAGACAGGGACTACTAGGGAGAGGTAACAGTGTTGTAGTTCATTTTGAAGTATCAGGACTACCAGGTGAGGAAAGGGAAACCAGTTGCTCCCCTCATGACCAAAAATATGTATGATGGAGTACTCTCCAATGAAAAAGAGCTAAAGCACACCAAGGTAGGTTCACAAAGATTTGGAAGTATAGAAACCTGTCTGGTTGACACCAAAATGAAAACCATTTACCTAAAAGAGCAAAAGAGGCAAAACCAATACTGCAACAGTTATAACCAGGAGACACAAAAAGGCCCTAATGGCGGAACAGACTGTGCTTATTAATATATTGGTTATTAAATCCATGGTAGGGAAGTTTGACGTCGAATTCACACGGCAACTGGAGATTCAGGGAATGGTAGACCTACACTGGAGGACCAGAAGAGAGGAGTTCGAAAGGCTTCAAGATGAGGGAAAGGAAATACCAACACAGCAGACTTTACCAGATAGCCCTATATACTATAAAGGATAGCTGGTTACTCCAAAAGACAGAGCCCTACAAACACTAATTGCACACAGTAGCTACGATCTGAAGATCATGGGACATTTCGGCCAGGATAAAACAGCCGCAATTATAACAAGGCACTGCTGCTGGAGGGGACTTGCAGAGTAGATAAAGGACTATGTATGACGCTGTGATAAGTGTCAACGTAACAAGGTGCCATGGCATGAAACATATGTATTACCAGAGGCTTTCAAGATACCATCCATTGCGTGGATGTTGATCTTGACTGACTTTCTAACCTGGTTATCAAAGTTGGAAGAGGATGCTCAGATCATAGTAGTAGTAACCTGCTTTACCAAAATGGTCTAGTACATAGGCCTGTAAAAAAATGCAGTCGCCAATGACACAGCCCAGGTCTTTCCCCTAGAAGTCTAGAAGTGACATAGGCTTCTGACAGGAATCGTCATGGATATGAGTACAAAGTTCATAGAAGAATACCGAAAAAGCCAGTGAAATCTCAGGGACATTAAGCAAAAGCCGGCAACTGAATACCATTCTCAGATGGACAGACAGACAGAAAGAACCAGCAAAGTGTAATAAGGTTGTTTGCGAGGTTTTGTCAACTACGATTGGAATGATTGGCATCAACCACTTCACCTAGCAGAATACCACTCTAATGATTGTATTATAAGTGCTCATAGACCAATTCCATTCTATGCGAACTATTGATAGTACCTGGAAACAGAATGGATGAAGGAGGGAGAGGCTGGGGACCCAGGGGCTACTACCTATACCCACAGTATGAAGGAAATACATGGACAGGTGATGGCAATGCTAAAGGCAACTAGAAAGGTCAGGGGGCAGTGCTACGACAAGAAGGCTAGGCCACACCTTAGCTTTCAGGCAGGAGACTTGGGTATGCTAAACATCAAGACTGTTCACATCAAATGATTCTCGAAAAATCTTAGTCCAAAGTTGTATTAGCTATGCAAAATCTTCCAGCCATGCAGCCCACTATGTATTAAAGCGGTAAATCTTCAAGCGCTGGAAGCTGTATCCTGTCTTCCATGAATCATGGTTAGAGACCTATCAGACCTCAGTTTGGCCCACTCAGGGACAACCTCTGCACGTCCTAGATGAGATAGATAGTCGCTTGGAATAGGAGGTTGAGAAGTGTGTAAAGATTAAGATTAGGCCCTATATTTGAAGGGTTCGTATTTCTAAGGGGAAGATCGGTGAAGTAAGATACTTTCGGAAATAGCTGAGATGTTCAAAGGGTGAAAACAGCTGGGAGCCCATAGAGTGCTTGGAGTATATGGCAGGGTTGATACAAGGGTTTCACAGTAACAACTCCCAGATGCGGGGGATTAAGCAGAAATATGGTAGTAAAACGTTTTTCAGCCTATCTGGGCAAGTCTTGAAGGAATTTAATTTGTGCACTTTTAGAGAAAATTCATTGGAGACATTCCAGATAAACTCGGAAAGGATGGGAGCTCCTGTTACTCCTAATGGGAACTGAAGTTGTGTACTGTGCATGTCACATGATGATTGGCAAAAGGTCCCGTATTTGCTCTATGGGTCTGCTAGAGTATTTGGAGAATGAGATGGTTCCAGCCAAAGGGATGCCAGCTCAAAACACTGAATTATGTTACCACCAAAGGTCACCAACTGTGGGATTTGCACTGGATCCTGAAAGAGCATACTTGGCTATCTTCCGAAGGCCAAATGAATTAATTTGATTTGTTGGTTGAGGAGACAAAAATATATCAAGATGTCTCAGCTGCACAAGCGGAGGGATGACAATCATGGGGATGCTCAGTGACTTAAATAATAGTCCCTGGGTGCAAGGTATGTAGCAACACAGAGTAGCATGTCAGTCAAGGTATGAATACGGAGAAAAGCATGCAGGAAGAATGGTGCCCAAGAGATTATTGCTCATCCACAGACAGAAGTATGACCATGTAGACCCAGGATAGGGGCTACTGGGTGAAAGATTAACCCCAAGCATGAAGAGACCTAACCACCACTGGTGTGATAACGATGCAGCATGCCCCCGGCAGGTCAATCTGGTGGTATGATAATATCCAACCATGTTGATAAGTATATCATCAGAGCTAACTACTCCATGTGCAGATAATGTACCAGTAGCCACTTGCCACTTGCCACAGTGAAAGACTTGCAATGAGTATTAACAAAAATGGACATTACTAGGAGAGGGATGACAACACCCACCCTGCAGTGTGCGAAATTCAGTGTCAAGTACGGTAAAGGCTTGCAGGGTCTACAAAGGTTATACTAAGCGAACAAGGGAAGATCCAGGAGGTGGATACAGTCTACGAACACTCAAGAACTGGAATGAAAATGTCACAATGCCTCACCTGCTTTTGCAAACTTTGTTAACACTAGAGAAGGGACCTTATCAATATATTTATTATACAAGGCAACTTTTCTGATTCTATCTATTCTAGGTTTAGTGAGCCCTACTACCATTGACTTTGTCCAGTATCAGGGCTTAGTCAGAAGTCCGTTATCATTAGGGTTGACTACGCACTAATACAAGCAACCACTTACAGTATGATTCCCTGATTGGTTGTATTTAGATTTTTAGAGACCAAGTAGAGCAGCACTTAGACATGAGTTACTTGGATACAGGCAAAGCCATTGCACTTGGGAACTTAAGTTAGGAAGTTACCCAGCTTGGCTAGGTAACTGGAGAAAGAGTAGAGGTGGGTAACTCGACTGAAGGAGTAGGCGGAGTAAAAGTGTAACGTCACCGGGACATCCTTGTGGGATTACCCTACCTTAGGAGGCTGGTGACTCTACTATTGGACTTAGGTCACTCTGTCTAGACATAACGACCTATCATACATGAGGTATGGCACTCTGAACCTGTACCAACACGGAGAGCCAAGACGCAGACTAGTAGGAACAGGTGGACAAGTGGGTACTGGACCAGTGGAGACCTGATGGCCCGGGCTCAGGGATGAATGGAAATAATTGAGCAAGTACTTAGTTACTTGGCTACATCCAAAAGTGATGTTAGCAGACTTAAAGACCTGTGGAGAAGCAGTTACTTGGCTAGGCCAGCTAACTAAAGAAAAGGAACAAGTGTCTATTTCCGGTGACGGAGTACACGGGATAACAGGACAAAGTCACCCTATCCAGCATACATGGTTACCGAACTTTCAGGATCAGGTTACCCAGTCCAAAGGCCTGAGGTACACTGCTTTTCAACACCAGGTCCTGCAGGGAGTTCGGGGAAGGTGACTGCAATGTTTATCACACGAAGTGGGGCGTAATATTAGAATCTGGGGCTCCAAAAGATACCGTTGGGTAAGCTGCGCAGCTCCAGAAGAGCTGTAACTTAGAGACATTATTCATATCATGCCCCTCCCACCCCGCCTTCTGGCCCAGATGTCGTGGGCAAAGGGTTGAGTAGTTCTGCATAGTCTAGAAAAAGGGAATGTTTATAGACCTACTGGCAAGACCATATGCGTCGCTGCTATCTGGTCGACTATAGGCTGTTCGCAGGATACATATGGGGGCATAGGGTGGAAGATAGAGTACCTCCTCGCAGTGCTTCTGAGTAAAAGGGACTAAAGCTGATGGAGTTAACAGAGGGTAAGCATGGGGGTCTGGAAGATAGCCCTGGCTGGTGCGGGGACAACTGGCAGAGTTTTACACCTATCAAGCCTGAACGTGACCCTAACACTATTAGCATTACCAGGAAAGTGCAGAGAAAGGAAAAGCATGATTCCTACTGCTGGTAAGGTGCATCCAGGATGGTGATCATGGGCAGTGCCCATTAGATTACTACTGGACCACTGTATCCTACGGAAGACACTGGAAGGCTGGGATTCATAAACAGTAGATAGTTAAACCACTCACAGTACCTTCTGGGATCATGTAGAGATCAATGCATATGGCAAAGGTATCATGAATAGTCCAGTTCATCACGTGTCTTGACTGGTAGCTACTGGCAAGACACCCATGTGAAGAAGCTTGTACTCTGGTGGTGAAAATAGAGATGCACTGCAGAAATGATAACTACAGACTGTAAACGCCAACTAGAGTGTGTCGACATATGCAATCCTGCAGGGTGTATGAGGAGACATGTTAGACTACAATTAGCAGAAAAGGGTGTGCTCGAATAGTTGGAGTAAACTAAGGAAGGAGTTTTTGGCATATAACAAATCTACTTAAAGGTCTATGTGAGAACTCTTCTACTCCAACAATCAATCCTCTTGCGACCCTAATTGAGTGAAGTGTCAAGCCTAATAATATTAACCTTTACCTTTCACTTTACCCTTACATCAGTTTGAACCTTTGGCAATAAGTTTGAAGTTGTGTGGTTTGGTCCCAACCTTGGGTTGCATCTTCTTAGGTGTGTCCCCATTACCCTTGAACACTGGACTACTCCGTCTTCCACTACAAAGTCTTTTGGAGACTTGGGAAGAAGGACTACAATATTTGTCCCATAAAACTATATGTAGTCCCCATATCTCAGATTATCTGAGACACTCTTGGTTGGGCTATGGAGCTTCAAGCAGTGTGTACATGGGAGGCAATATTCCTATCATGCTCTTCCGCCCCCACCCTGAGTCCCAGACCTTCCAGGCAAAAGGTTGTATAGTTGTATGCCAGCTAGCAATAGATGAGTTTCGTAGATGGCCACGCAACACCACATATGCACTGATTGTCAGTTGAACTGTGAGAGGTACACGGCGTCTATAAGGGGGTATGGTAGGAAGGTGGAGTACCTTCTCCTAGTCCTTCAAAGTGAAACCAACCACAATTGATGGACAGAGCAGGGGGTGATTGTGAGGGTCCCTGGGATAGTACTAGGTAGTAGTGGGAACAACTCGGAGAGCTTTACACATCTCAAGCCTGAACCTGCCCCTATGTTGCAACCCCTGTGAATGACATTTGATGACACAAGAAGTATGATTCTCATTACGTGGAATGTGGTTTTGCTTATGGTAGTCCTGGGTGGCTGTAAAGGACAGGGTCTGTGTAGGAGTAAGATTGTATAGTTTAAGACAACCACTACAAACCGGACAAGAGATAGATACATGTATACAAACGAGATATGTGTGTATTAAGGGTTAAGGGGGTTAGGGATAGAGTTTCAGGAACGAGAACAGGAGTTGGCAGTGTAACGACCCAGCATACATGAGCTATGGCAGCCGGAACCCTCACCCATACAGGTAGCCCAGAGGCGAACTGGTAGGAAGCGGCAGGCAAGTGAGTACTTGACCTACGGAGACCCGATGGCCCGCGCTCCGAGATGAACAGACTTAGTGGGCACAAGTATTTGGGTACATGGCTACACCCATGATTGGTGTCAGCACACTTAGGGACCTATGAAGGGGCAATACACAGCTAGGCTGGGTAACGGGAGAAAGGCCCAGTATGTCCATCTCCGGCAGTGGGATAGAATAGGGTAACAGGAGAAAGTCCACTTGTCCACCGGACAAGATTACCCTACCCTCAGGACTGGGTTACCCTGCCTTGAGGCTTCGGTTACCCTGTTCAGGGATCTGAGTTACCCTACCTTTCAACACGAAGTCCCTCGGGGAGTTTGGGAAAAATGACAGAAATGTTTGTCACACAAAGCCATGCAGAATACTGGAATCTGGAGTTCCGGGAGATGCTATTATGTGAGCTACGCAGCTACTAGGAAGCTGTAAATTGGAGACATGATTCCTATCATGCCCCTCCGGCCCCGCCTTGAGGCCCGGATGTCATGGGCAAACGGTTGCGTAGTTGTGTGCAGTCTAGGAAAGCAGGAGCCTTGGAGACCTGCTTGCAACACCGTATATGTTGCTGCCATCCAGTGGACCGTAGGCTGTTCGCAGGATATATAAGGGGGCATGAGGTGGAAGTTGGAGTACCTCCTCCAAGTTGTTTGGAGTAAAACGGACCAAAACCGAGGGAGTTAACGGGAGTTAACCGTAGGGGTCCCGAAGGTGGACCCGGGTGGTACCGGGGCGACTGGGACGGTTTCACACCTACCAAACCTCAAAGTGTCCCCAACGCCATAGGCTCAAAAAGGGAAGTGCAGAGACACTAGAAGCATGATTCCTACCACAGGTGAGGTGGATCCGAGGTGGTGGTCATGGGGAGCGCCTATTGGACTGCTCCCAAACCACTGTATCCTGCGGAAAACATGGGAAGCCGGAGACTCGTAAACAGTAGATAGATAAACCGCTCACGGTAGCTTCCGGCGTCAAGTAGAAATCAACGGGCATGGGAAGGGTGTCATAGATAGTGTAGTTCAGCAATGTGTCTTGACAGTTAGCCACTGGCAAGTCACCGATGCGCAGAAGTTTTCACTCCGGCGGGCAGAATGGAAATGCGCCGCAGAAACGATATGCACATATGGTGAACG
>PYWC01000014.1:2000150-2023468 GCA_003182015.1 Tuber magnatum
CAGACACTGGAGCAGTACTTGCGTAGTTACTGTTCCTATCAACAGGATGACTGGGTTTCGCTGCTACCGCTTGTGGAGTATGCGTATAACACCTCAACATCAGAATCCACCAGGTTGTCACCATTTGAGATCAATTATGGGTTCAACCCACGGACAAACTGGTCGGGTGTTTTGTCTGACACCCAAGGGATACACGCAAGTAGCGAACTCTTGGTTAAGGAATGGGAAGGAACCTGGCAACAGATTCGAGAAACGATTCAGCGGGCACCGGAAAGGCAGCGGAACTGGCATGACCAGAAACGGCAGCCATCCCCGGACTATGTTACCTTGCAAGAGGTGGCTGCTGGGCGGGCTAAGAAAGCGGACCGCGTGATGTTGAACCGGAAGAACATCCGCACCAAGGGTCCCAATGAGAAGCTGGACCAGGCGATGTTCGGCCCTTGCGTGGTCAGACGTCGGGTGGGCACCCGAGCATACGAACCCCAATTGCCAACCCGATGGAGCAGCCACACGGTTTTCAATGTCACGCTACTGGAACCCTATCGCGAGGATCCGGAATTGGGTAGGATCAAGGAGATCCCTACCCCAGAGCTCGTGGATAATGACCCCAGTTACGTTATCGAAGCTGTTGTGGACAGTCGCTGTTATGGTGTAACAAAGGGGAAGTTTCCGTCGCGCTTTGTCCAGTACCTAGTTTCATGGGAAGGCTATGGAGCTGAGGGGAACTTATGGGAGCCCTATGAGATGCTAGAAGGGACAGGCTTACAGGCCATGCTAGATTTCCACCAAAGATATCCGTCCAAGCCCAGGGACCATCGGGTCTAGGGGGAATCGAGTCGTGGAAACAAAAGACGACACTAAACGGTCCGCGACAGACCGTAGAGAAGAGGGGAGTGATGTAATGACCTAGCATACATGAGCTATGGCAGCCGGAACCCTCACCCATACAGGTAGCCCGGAGGCGAACTGGTAGGAAGCGGCAGGCAAGTGAGTACTTGACCTACGGACACCCGATGGCCCGGGCTCTGAGATGGGCAGACTTAGTGGGCACAAGTATCTAGGTACATGGCCACACCCGATATTGGTGTCAGCATACTTAGGGACCTATGAAGGGGCAATACACAGCTAGGCTGGGTAACGGGAGAAAGGCCCACTGTGTCTATCTCCGGCTGTGGGATAGAATAGAGTGACAGGAGAAAGTCCACTTGTCCACCGGACAAGATTACCCTACCCTCAAGACTGGGTTACCCTGCCTTGAGGCTTGGGTTACCCTGTTCAAGGACCTGAGTTACCCTACCTTTCAACACGAAGTCCCTCGGGGAGTTTGGGAAAAATGACGGGAATGTTTGTCACACGAAGCCATGCAGAATACTGGAATCTGGAGTTCCGGGAGATGCTATTGGGCGAGCTACGCAGCTACGAAGAAGCTGTAAATTGGAGACATTATTCCTATCATGCCCCTCCGGCCCCGCCTTGAGGCCCGGACGTCATGGGCAAACGGTTGCGTAGTTGTGTGCAGTCTAGCAAAGGAGGACCTTTGGAGACCTGCTTGCAACACCGTATACGTTGCTGCCGTCCGGTCGACCGTAAGCTGTTCGCAGGATATATAAGGGGGCATAGGGTGGAAGGTGGAGTACCTCCTCCAAGTTGTTCGGAGTAAAACGGACCAAAACTGACGGAGTTAACGGGAGTTAACCGTGGGGGTCCCGAAGGTAGTCCCGGGTGGTGCCGGCACGACTGGGAACGTTTTGCACCCACCACGCCCAAGGATGTCCCCAACGCCATAGGCTCTGAGAGGGAAGTGCAGAGACACTAAAAGCATGATTCCTACCGCAGGTAAGGTGTATCCGAGGTAGTGGTCGTGGGTAGCGCCCATTGGATCACTCCTGGACCACCGTACCCTGCGGAAGACACCGGAAGCCCGAGACTCGTAAATAGTAGATAGATAAACCGCTCACGGTAGCTTCCGGCGTCAAGAAGAAATCAACGCGCATGGGAAGGGTGTCATAGATAGTCTAGTTCAGCAAGGGGTCTTGACAGTTAGCCACTGGCAAGTCCCCGATGCGCAGAGGTTTTCACTCCGGCGGGCAGAATGGAAATGCGCCGCAGAAACGATATGCACATATGGTGAACGCCGACTAGAGCGGGTCGACACATACATGCCCGAAGGGGGTGTCAGGAGACGTGTCGGACCGCCCTTAGCGGAGAAGGGTGTGCTCGAATAGTTGGAGTAAACTGATGGGGGAGTTTCTGGCATAAGATAAAACTACCTGAAAGTCTATGCGAGAACTCTCCTACTCCAACAATCAATCCTCTCGAGACCTTAATTGAGTGAAGCGTCAGGCTTAACGATATTAAGTTTTACCGTCTACTTTACTCTTACATCTGTGTGAACCTTTGGGGATAAGTTTGAAGTTGTTTGGTGCGGTCGCAACCTTGGGATCCATCTTCTTAGGGGTGCCCCCGTTGCAACACGAGAACTCTCCTACTCCAACAATCAATCCTCTCGCGACCTTAATTAAGTGCGTCATTAGGCTTAATGATATTAAGTTTTACCGTTTACTTTACTCTTACATCTGTGTGAACCTTTGACGATAAGCTTGAAGTTGTTCGCTGTGGTCGCAACGTTGCGATCCATTCTCCTAGGAGTGCCCCCATTACTGTATATGGTTGAGCGAGCTCCTCGCTTCACTCCTCTCCTGCTTAATTGTTTTCCGACCTTCGGCACTTGCCTTGCCTGAATACTGGTAACCTTGTCTAGAACAAGTAGCCCAGGGTGGAAAGACTATTGGCTAGTACCGCACTTCGAACCAGAATGAAATCCAACTCCGCTTCGGACCTTGACCTCGACGACAACTCCGTCAACACATTTCGTCGGCCAGTTTTGGCGGATGTTCTCGGTATTGAATGGGATGGTCACCTGTTGCTTCTGGAGGCCGCCCCTATTCAGTTGCCTGATGAATGGGTTGATCTCATGATTGCAGACCCTCGCGCTGCGGCTCTTTCCTTCTTAGAAGATTCCGCCCTTGTCCATATCATACTCCCTCCTCGGCCGCAAGGCGTACCATTTGGCGAATTCTCCCACTCGCTGCTCGAAACCTACATCGTCTGGGCGGTATCCAAGTCAATTGAGGATGCGAAGCGGGAACCGAAGAACTGGAATGCCTCACAGCAGCCTGTGTTCCGTAGACAGATTACTACGGCAGCGGTGGAATAGGTGAAAGTACCGCAGGAGGTATACCTACGAATGTTAAGAGACCAGAAGGGATTGAAGAATCATATGGCAGTGCTGGCAAGGGCATTCACAGGAGCTTATAGTATTGATGCCGAGACTGACATACTGGCAATACAGGCGGCGCCCCCACTCCCACTCGTCCACACGAAGCCTGAGAACTTCGCGATGGAACGGGCTATGAGAGCTAAGGATGAACAGTGGAGGGCATACCTAAGCCTGGTGGGTATACGAATGTTGGAAAGCCTCAAGGGTGAAGGCGATTGCTATACCTCGTGCTTCACAAGAGCATCAACAGGCTCTCTGTCAGTCCCCTCCGTGATCGCCCGCAGTCAGTCCGGAAGGCCCGCCCTTGGCCCAAGCCATAGGCGTCGGGTTAAGAAAAGGACGTCACTGCCAAAGGGTATCAACGCACCAGAAACACCTGACCCTACTCCGCAGCTGACCCCTGCTCCCATTAACCCTCCTGGAACACTCTCAGTTGCAACTCCCGTACCACACATCACTGCCCCAAGACACACCCCTTTACCCGCCTCGATGCCCGCTCCTGACACCTTTCCTGCTACAGTCTTCCTGCCAGCAGTATTGGCTACCCCAGGGTTCCGACCACTGCGCACGGTATCACCTGGATTTTTCCAACAGGAAAGGCGCCAGGAAGAGCAAGTACCTATGGCTCCATCGCGAGGGACTGCAATCTCCGGACCTGGGACACCTGCTCGCTCCCTTCCTTGGGAACTCGTGATTCCCTCCGCCGCCTCGAAACCAGCTCCTCTCTCCGTGCTCCCCACAATCAGAAGCGGCGAGTCGGACAGCCATGACACATTTTGCCTGTGGGGCTGCAAATCTGAAAAAACCCGCATAGGATGGATTCATTACCACACATACGGATGCAGGAAGAAACAACGGACCCCCATAAGGCATCAAGGAAGGCAGAAGGAAGGAGATGGACAGCCACCATCTGGGTATTGTGGCTCAGAGAGGCACATTGACCCCCAATGCAACCCCGGAGCTGCCCCGGGCTACAGGCATTTTTGCGGATAGCTCAGGTGGCGTCTAACCAAACTCCTGAGAGTGGGCGACACCCTGTTCGAACACCGGCATCAGTACCAGCAGTGGCTAACCCCCCCGACGATGGGAATCAGGATGGCCAGGAGGAACGGTTGGATGGGTATCATAGACCTCGGGGGACACCAGGCGGCAACAGGAGAGGTAGTGGGGATGGAAATGCCCCACCTGGAGGTGGTACAGCAGGAGCAGGCGGAGATCCAGGGGCTCAGACCATGACAGGTCGGATGATGATGAGGATGGAGATTCTCTCCTGCGTTTGACCCTATTCCTCGCTGCTTGCAAGGATGACTGGAGGAAGGAGAAGAAACAACAGTGGGATCGGCGGGCCAAGAGGCTGGCGAGAGCCCTGAGGGGTACTGGTTAAGCTTTTGGGCCATCACCAAGATACCGGCAGAAGAAGCCGGAAAAGCTGGGTGGTATCCCTCCATCCAAGGGCAAAGTTACAGAACTGGTGAGCTTCTTGACCTTGGTAGACGTCAAATTTGAATACTTTACAGATTGCAAGTTAACCGACATGGATAAGGTGAACTTGGTGAACCCCCTTCTTGAAGTCTCCGCCCAGGCATGGTATCTGGGGTTGCATGGGCACATTAACAAGGGGGCCACCAAGGGCACTGGTGTACCTGTCAAGGACAGCAACCCCTTGCGGACATGGAAAAGGTTCCGAGAACCGCTGGAACGAAGTTGCGGCAGAGACCAGGCCCTGCCAGATCAATCCCTTCTCGAGTGGGGAGACCATGTCATGAAGCCCCATCATATCGATAAGCACCTGGATAAGATAATTGATTATATGTATAAGCTCAGCTATAAAGATCCAGTACAGGTACAAGACAAGGTGCGATCAGGCATTATACAAGAGGTTCGGAATACATGGGCACTTAAGGAGCCCCATCCGACTGACCAGAACGAGGAACTTGATCTCCTGCGGAAGGTCGGGCACATGCTGGAGAACAACAAGCAGTTCAGTAACTGCGCCCTCCACCCAGCCCCCTGGTCTCAACCAGCTGAGAAGGAGGATAGATCCTCGACATCGGCCAGGTTCCAGAAGAAGGAAAAAGGTTCGGGCGGACCAAACCAGAGGTCTGCCAAACCTACTAATTTCAATGCAGGGAAACAGGCAAAGCCGGCGACTTCTCAGTATGCAATAGCACATAAGGAAATCCCGTCGACTTTGACCGCGCACCAGAGGAAGCACAATCAGTGTACAAAGTGAGGTCAAACAGGTCACGTTTGGAGAAAGTGTACCGTGACGGCCCCAGTCGTTAGTTCCTCCAAACAGGCACCTGGGTTGAAGTGGTCAGCCCACATAAGCGAGCCCACAGGAACGGACAAGCGACCAAAGCCCATTGAAGCACCCCCTCCGGCTTCCTCATGAAAGATACTTGCAGTCCGCCAGGCATCACCTCAGATCATGGAGGTTGATACTGACAGCTTGGAATAGGTAAGAACCCATTCTCTTTAAGGTGTAGCGTTATTAACCCGCAGCCATAGACCCCTGAGGGATAGATAGACAGGCGCCACGGAGGTGGCTTTGGAGATGAGTAAGTACCCTTCTACCGCATAAACGACCCTGAAACTGACTACACTCAGGTGGTGTGGGCTGGTAGAGGTTGCAGGCCGTGCGCGGTGGGCTGGGCTATCTCTCGTTTGTTGGGGTTCTACTTATTTCCTTTGTTCTAGTTATACGTATTTCTTTCAGGACTTCCTTAGCTGGATGGGCAAGTCATGGGACCTTATTTCGGTTGAGGCCGGGTGAGGCCCTGCTTGTGGAGACGCTCCACATTGGAGAAGCAAGGCTAGTTCCCTTGGAACCGGTATGCCAGCGGACTTCCACCTGCCTCGGGAAAAATGTGTTATGCTTATTACAACCACAATTAGTTCAGGTTAGACGTAATCAAATAAATAGGACTGCTTTCAAGTTTACCTAGGGAGGGTTTAGTACCCGAAATCATGCTGGCATGATAGTAAACACCCTAGTTATTGATAAAAGGCGAATCACAATCCCTTAACGTTTACCGAGCCCTTGTGGCCATTCTTGTATCGAACGGCAAGGGACTTAAGGCAATTACTAAGCCAGGATGACTAAGTCACCAAGCCAGGCGAAGAGGCGCAAGCGTGACAACCTGCCTCATCATACCAAGTCTATCCAGCTGCGGGTCAAGTTAGACTGGAAGATAGGAGCTAGACAGGTAAGTGCCGAAGCGCTCCTGCTACCCGATAGTGGAGCTACTGGGCCAGTGCTTAGTAGCCGATAGGTTAAGCCGACCCAGGCACCTTGGGTACGATGAAAGATACCCGTGCCGATAAGCGAAGCCAGCTGTAATCACATTCCTGGGTCAGGTCTACACTATACCATGTCATTAGAGATGAAGATAGGTGACAACCACAATGACATACGCTTTGAAGTGGCGGATATGCCCGACACTAAGCTGGATAGGTACCTACCTATGTCTTGGTTGAGAGACCATAACCGCAACATAGATTGCAAGACCGGATCACTAACCTGGCGCTCAGATTTCTGCAAGGCTAACTGCCTGGCAGGGCAGTGGTGGTTAGTGTTCATGACCTACGAAGAGTTACTAGCCAATGCGCGTAGTAATGTGTACCTAGTGGGAATTGTGCAATTATCCGCTGAGGAAGGTGCCGAGATTGCGGTTAACCTACTCCGCGAGTATAAGGACTATGGGGATATCTTCAGTCAAGAACAGGTTGAGGCGTTATCTGATCACGCGCAATATGACCATACAATTGAGTTCCACACTGGAACTCAACCTCCGTTTGGGCAAGCTATCTGTTATCGGAAAAGGAGCTTAAGGAACTCAGGGAATATCTCGATGACATGTGACAACAGGAAAGCTACGGCGATCCAGTGCCTCAGCAGCAGCCCCTATCCTCTTTATGCCAAAACCAGATGGTCTATTAACACGGGTAATAGATTACCGAGGGCTGCACAAAATCACGGTGAACAGCAAGTATCCTCTACTGTTGATGAACGAACTGCGAGGTACGTTAGGAAAAGCCGCTGTTGTAACGTGTTCGGGCTAGGCCCTAGTCAAGTAGCGGTACGATAGGAGCAGATGGCTTCGTGATCAACACGAAGCGAGCGCTGCTTGCTAAAGGAGGCTTCGAACGGGGTGTAATTGGAGATCAAAGAAGTAACCGTTCAACCAAGTATATTTAAGAATACTATCTGTCGAAGTCTGCTGTTTCCATCGCGGGAATCAGCGGTCTTTAAATACAGCATATCGCTTATTTCCAGTATGAGCGATATTGCAAAACAATGTGTGTATCAACTGATAGCACACGAAACAATACAAGTATCAAACGATACTGTGAAACCAAACATAAAACAATGTGTGTATCAACCGATAGCACACGAAACAATACAAGTATCAAACGATACTGTGAAACCAAACATAAAACAATGTGTGTATCAACCGATAGCACACGAAACAATACAAGTATCAAACGATACTGTGAAACCAAACATAAAACAATGTGTGTATCAACCGATAGCACACGAAACAATACAAGTATCAAACGATACTGTGAAACCAAACATAAAACAATGTGTGTATCAACCGATAGCACACGAAACAATACAAGTATCAAACGATACTGTGAAACCAAACATAAAACAATGTGTGTATCAACCGATAGCACACGAAACAATACAAGTATCAAACGATACTGTGAAACCAAACATAAAACAATGTGTGTATCAACCGATAGCACACGAAACAATACAAGTATCAAACGATACTGTGAAACCAAACATAAAACAATGTGTGTATCAACCGATAGCACACGAAACAATACAAGTATCAAACGATACTGTGAAACCAAACATAAAACAATGTGTGTATCAACCGATAGCACACGAAACAATACAAGTATCAAACGATACTGTGAAACCAAACATAAAACAATGTGTGTATCAACCGATAGCACACGAAACAATACAAGTATCAAACGATACTGTGAAACCAAACATAAAACAATGTGTGTATCAACCGATAGCACACGAAACAATACAAGTATCAAACGATACTGTGAAACCAAACATAAAACAATGTGTGTATCAACCGATAGCACACGAAACAATACAAGTATCAAACGATACTGTGAAACCAAACATAAAACAATGTGTGTATCAACCGATAGCACACGAAACAATACAAGTATCAAACGATACTGTGAAACCAAACATAAAACAATGTGTGTATCAACCGATAGCACACGAAACAATACAAGTATCAAACGATACTGTGAAACCAAACATAAAACAATGTGTGTATCAACCGATAGCACACGAAACAATACAAGTATCAAACGATACTGTGAAACCAAACATAAAACAATGTGTGTATCAACCGATAGCACACGAAACAATACAAGTATCAAACGATACTGTGAAACCAAACATAAAACAATGTGTGTATCAACCGATAGCACACGAAACAATACAAGTATCAAACGATACTGTGAAACCAAACATAAAACAATGTGTGTATCAACCGATAGCACACGAAACAATACAAGTATCAAACGATACTGTGAAACCAAACATAAAACAATGTGTGTATCAACCGATAGCACACGAAACAATACAAGTATCAAACGATACTGTGAAACCAAACATAAAACAATGTGTGTATCAACCGATAGCACACGAAACAATACAAGTATCAAACGATACTGTGAAACCAAACATAAAACAATGTGTGTATCAACCGATAGCACACGAAACAATACAAGTATCAAACGATACTGTGAAACCAAACATAAAACAATGTGTGTATCAACCGATAGCACACGAAACAATACAAGTATCAAACGATACTGTGAAACCAAACATAAAACAATGTGTGTATCAACCGATAGCACACGAAACAATACAAGTATCAAACGATACTGTGAAACCAAACATAAAACAATGTGTGTATCAACCGATAGCACACGAAACAATACAAGTATCAAACGATACTGTGAAACCAAACATAAAACAATGTGTGTATCAACCGATAGCACACGAAACAATACAAGTATCAAACGATACTGTGAAACCAAACATAAAACAATGTGTGTATCAACCGATAGCACACGAAACAATACAAGTATCAAACGATACTGTGAAACCAAACATAAAACAATGTGTGTATCAACCGATAGCACACGAAACAATACAAGTATCAAACGATACTGTGAAACCAAACATAAAACAATGTGTGTATCAACCGATAGCACACGAAACAATACAAGTATCAAACGATACTGTGAAACCAAACATAAAACAATGTGTGTATCAACCGATAGCACACGAAACAATACAAGTATCAAACGATACTGTGAAACCAAACATAAAACAATGTGTGTATCAACCGATAGCACACGAAACAATACAAGTATCAAACGATACTGTGAAACCAAACATAAAACAATGTGTGTATCAACCGATAGCACACGAAACAATACAAGTATCAAACGATACTGTGAAACCAAACATAAAACAATGTGTGTATCAACCGATAGCACACGAAACAATACAAGTATCAAACGATACTGTGAAACCAAACATAAAACAATGTGTGTATCAACCGATAGCACACGAAACAATACAAGTATCAAACGATACTGTGAAACCAAACATAAAACAATGTGTGTATCAACCGATAGCACACGAAACAATACAAGTATCAAACGATACTGTGAAACCAAACATAAAACAATGTGTGTATCAACCGATAGCACACGAAACAATACAAGTATCAAACGATACTGTGAAACCAAACATAAAACAATGTGTGTATCAACCGATAGCACACGAAACAATACAAGTATCAAACGATACTGTGAAACCAAACATAAAACAATGTGTGTATCAACCGATAGCACACGAAACAATACAAGTATCAAACGATACTGTGAAACCAAACATAAAACAATGTGTGTATCAACCGATAGCACACGAAACAATACAAGTATCAAACGATACTGTGAAACCAAACATAAAACAATGTGTGTATCAACCGATAGCACACGAAACAATACAAGTATCAAACGATACTGTGAAACCAAACATAAAACAATGTGTGTATCAACCGATAGCACACGAAACAATACAAGTATCAAACGATACTGTGAAACCAAACATAAAACAATGTGTGTATCAACCGATAGCACACGAAACAATACAAGTATCAAACGATACTGTGAAACCAAACATAAAACAATGTGTGTATCAACCGATAGCACACGAAACAATACAAGTATCAAACGATACTGTGAAACCAAACATAAAACAATGTGTGTATCAACCGATAGCACACGAAACAATACAAGTATCAAACGATACTGTGAAACCAAACATAAAACAATGTGTGTATCAACCGATAGCACACGAAACAATACAAGTATCAAACGATACTGTGAAACCAAACATAAAACAATGTGTGTATCAACCGATAGCACACGAAACAATACAAGTATCAAACGATACTGTGAAACCAAACATAAAACAATGTGTGTATCAACCGATAGCACACGAAACAATACAAGTATCAAACGATACTGTGAAACCAAACATAAAACAATGTGTGTATCAACCGATAGCACACGAAACAATACAAGTATCAAACGATACTGTGAAACCAAACATAAAACAATGTGTGTATCAACCGATAGCACACGAAACAATACAAGTATCAAACGATACTGTGAAACCAAACATAAAACAATGTGTGTATCAACCGATAGCACACGAAACAATACAAGTATCAAACGATACTGTGAAACCAAACATAAAACAATGTGTGTATCAACCGATAGCACACGAAACAATACAAGTATCAAACGATACTGTGAAACCAAACATAAAACAATGTGTGTATCAACCGATAGCACACGAAACAATACAAGTATCAAACGATACTGTGAAACCAAACATAAAACAATGTGTGTATCAACCGATAGCACACGAAACAATACAAGTATCAAACGATACTGTGAAACCAAACATAAAACAATGTGTGTATCAACCGATAGCACACGAAACAATACAAGTATCAAACGATACTGTGAAAACAAACATAAAACCCTAGTAACCCGTACCGGTTACAGCTGTGTTCACCCAGTTGGACTTGAAGAATGGCTACTACCTTCTCAGGATGGCAGAAGGTAAGGAATGGAAGACAGCCTTCTGGTGCAGGTGTGGACGGTATGAATACAGGGTCATGCCGTTTGGGTTGTGTAATGCCCCCGCAACTTTCCTAAGCAGGAGAAGGGAGCTCTTCCGGGTCCTCATGGATGAAGGAGTCGTGTCATACATGGATGGCATCCGGATCTACTCCGAAACTATGGAAGAGCATGTCGCCATGGTGAGACCTGGGATGGAGAAATTGCGGAAAGCTAGACTGTGTGTAAGCATGAAGAAGTCCAGTTTCCACCAACGGGAGGTTTAATTCCGCGGATACAAGATCTCCGATATGGGGATCTCTATGTTGTCGGAGAATGTGCAGACAAACAGGGATTGGGCACCTCCGACATGCGTCGTCCACATTCCAAGCTTTACGGGCTTTGCCAACTTCCATCGTCGGTTCATAAAAGGTTCTAGCAAGATAGCGAAAGCTCTGACAGGCTTGACAAAGAAGGATGTCCGATGGGAATGAACACCTGCGTATGAGCAGGCCTTCCACTATTTGAAGGAAGCTTTCACGTCCAAACCTATCGTACCACATTTTGACTGTGAACGGCCAATCCGGCTCGAAACGGACACCCGTGACTTCGCATTAGGAGCCGTCCTCTCCCATTTCTGTGAAGATGAGAGATGGCATCTAGTGGCCTACCATAGTAGGAAGTTTCACCGAGCAGAGATTAATTATGGTGTCCCTAACAAGGAAATGACTACCATGGTGGCGGCGTTCAAGGAATGGGATCATTTGCTACGCGCGGAACCACACCAGTTGGTGATTTATATGGATCATAAGAATTTGAAGTACTTCACAGGTACCAAGGTCCTGAAGCGAACCCAGTACCCCTGGGCTGAGTTCCTGCAACCATTTAACTGCAAGGTGGTTTACCGAGAAGGGCGGTTGAAGGAGAAACCAGATGCTTTGTTGCGGCATGGGGACCGCCGACCAGAAGGTGGCAGTGATTATCCGCCACAGTCATTTTTTGGCCCCCCACAGTGGGTTGGGAGCCAGTAACGCAACATCTTGTGACCAGAAGTATTGCAGGTGTGCTAGGGATTTTGGCAACTGTTTCCTCTTTGGATCAAGTACGGGTAGGGGTAAGCGAAGATCAGGAATAGTGGAGGATCCTAAAGGCAACAGCTGCCGCTAACAAAGAGATCGACCGACATTTCACGACGTAAAAGGGGATACTCCTGTACAAGAATAGTGGGTATGTTCCCAAGGGTTAGAAGCTGAGGGAGACAATCACGAAGGCAGAACATTACTCCCCAATCACTGAACATTCCGGGACTTACAAGGCCATTCGCAGGGTTAGGACTAACTTCTCCTGGCCTAAGATGGGTGAGCACATCACCGACTACGTGCGGACATGTGGTGCATGCCAAAGAAATAAGTCCATCCGGCATGAGAGGTTCGGGCTGCAGGAATCTATTGGTGTTCCTATGTGGTCGTGGACAGCGATTTCAATGGACTTCATTGTAGCACTGCCAGAGTCCAAAGAGGATAGCAAGATCTGGGTGATAGTAAACAGATTCTGGAAAATGGCCCATTTCATACCCCTAGCCACAGAGGTACCTATCAAGGAGCTTGCCTGGACATTCCCAAAGGATGTTTGGCCCCTTCATGGTCTCCCCGAGTCACTCATTTCCCATTGAGATAGCTGATTCACATGCAAGTTCCCGATGAGTCTAATGCACTTGATGGAAGTGCAACCAAACGTTTCGCCTGCATTCCACCCGGAGACTGATGGGCAAACCGAGAGGGTTAATCAGACCCTGGAGCAGTACTTGCCTAGTTACGGTTTCTACCAACAAGATGATTGAGCTTTGCGGTTACCCCTTGCGGAGTATGTGTACAACACCTTGTTATCAGAAGGCACCAGATTGTCACATTTGAGATCAACTAAGGGTTTGACCCAAGGACAAGCTGGTCCGATGTAGTGTCTGATACTAAAGGAATACATCCAAGCTGTGAGCTCTTGGTCACTGAATGGGCAGGAACCTGCGAAGAGATTCGAGAAACGATTCAACGGGAACAAGAAAGGCAATGGAAATAGCGTGACCAGAAAAGATTGCCGTCACCAGACTATGTTGCCCTGCAGGATGTGACCGCTGGGCGGGCGAAGAAAGCAGACCCCGTGATGTTAAAGCAAAAGAATATCCGCACCAAGCGTCCGATGGAGAAGCAGGACCACCGGATCTTTGGCCCTTTCGTGGTCAAATGTGGTGTGGGTAACCAGTTCTACGAACTCCAACTGCCCACCAGATAGAGCATCCACCTAGTCTTCGATCTCATGTTGCTCAAACCCTATTGTGAGGATCCAGCAGCGTGTAGGGTCAAGGAAGTCCCTACCCTGGAACTTGTAGACAACGAGCCCAGTTACGTTATCGTAGCTGTTGTGCCAGCTGCTGGTCCGGAAGAGCGAAGACAAAGTTTCCGTTGCGCTTCGTGCAGTACCTGGTTTAATGGGAAGGCTACGGGGCTAAGGAGAATTCATAGGAGCCCTATGAGATGCTAGAAGGCACAGGGTTACAGGCCATTCTGGATTTCCAGCGAAGATATTCATCTAAGCCCAGGGACCATAGGGTCTTGGGGGAATCAAGTCGTGGAACTAAGAGAGGACGCTAACAGCCCGCAATAGACCGTAGAGAAGAGGGGAGTGATGTAGCGACCCAGCATACATGAGCTATGGCAAACGGAACCTATCCCTATACAGGTAGCCAGGAGGCGAACCGATAGGAACCGACAGTCAAGTAAGTACTTGACCTGTAGAGACCCGATGGCCCGGGCTCCGAGAATGAACAGACGGGCTGGTTAGGGACCTCGGTACCTGGGTACACACGGGAGCGGTATCAGAGTACTTAGGGACTTATAAAGTGGCAGTTGCGCAGCTAGGCCGGGTAACTGAAGACCGGTGAGCAAGGTCTATCACCAGCGACGGGATAGGTAGGGTAACCGGGAAAAGTTAAGTTGTCCGCTGGACAAGGTTACCCTACTCTCGGGATCAGGTAACCCTGCCCAGAGTCCTGAGTTACCCTACCTTTCAATACGAAGTCCCTGGGGCAGTTTGGGGAAAATTCACTGGAATGTTTGCCAGGCGAAGCCATGCATGATACTGGAATCTGGGGTTCCGGGAGATGCTATTGGGCGAGCTACATAGCTTCAAGAATGCTGTAAATTGAGGACCTTATTCCTATCATACCTCTCCGGCCCCGCCTTGAGGCCCGGACGTCATGACCAAACGGTTGTGTAGTGGTGTGCAGTCTAGCAAAGAGGAATGTTTGCAGACATGCTTGCAACACCGTATACATCGCTGCCATCCGGTCGACCGCAGGCTGTTCGCAGGATATATAAGGGGCCATAGGGTGGAAGGGGGAGTACCTCCTGCAAGTTGTTCGGAGTGAAACGGACAACAACTGGCGGAGTTAACGGGTCTTAACCATGGGGGTCCCGCAGGTAGTCCCGGGTGGTACTGGGGCGACTGGGAGAGCTTTACACCTACCAAGCCCGAACGTGCTCCCAACGCTATAGGCTCTGAAAGGAAAGTGCAGAGACACTAAAAGCATGATTCCTACGAACAGGTAAGGTAGATCCGAGGTGGTGGTCATGGGTAGCGCCCAGTGGATCACTCCTGGACTATCGTGCCCTGCGGAAGACACAGGAAGCCCACGACCCACACAGAGTAACTAGATAAAACCGCTCACAGTAGCCTCTGGAGTCAAGTAGAGATCAAGGCATATGGGAAGTGTGTCATAGATAGTCTAGTTCATGAGGTGTCTTGACAGTTAGCCACTGGAAAGACACCAATGAGCAGAAAATTTCACTCCGGCGGGCAAAATGGAAATGCACCGCAGAAACGATAACCGCATAAGGCCAACACCGACTAGAGTGTGTCGACACATGCATGCCCGAAGGGTGTGCCAGGAGACTTGTCGGACCACCCTTAGCGGAGAAGGGTGTACTCAAATAGTTGGAGTAAACTGCTGGGGGAGTTTCTGGCATAAGATAAAACTACCTGAAAGTCTATGCGAGAACTCTCCTACTCCAACAATCAATCCTCTTGGGTCCTTAATTGAGTGAAGGGTCTGGCTTACCGATATTAAGTTTTCCCGCTTACTTTACTCTTACATCTGTCTGAACTTTTGGCGATAAGTTTGAAGTTGTTTGTTACGGTCGCAACCTTGAGATCCATCTTCCTAGGGGTGCCCCCATTACACTGGTAGGCCCATCTCCTAGGACCTTCTATAAATGATCTGTGGTCTTGGTGATGCTACTACCCAAAATCTATAATCAAGGTATGAATCTGCTTGCTCACGACATTACCAGTAATTTTGGATGAATGTCAGTTAACATCACTTCCGCGCATGATGGAGGCAGTATAATGCCTTCCTGTCTTTTGAGAAGGTGTGCCATCAAACCCTCTTATACTAACTAGATTTTCACCTTCAATGGTTTCTAGTCCATACCTTTGAACCAGTATATCTCGTATCAGAAAGGTTTGGAGCCCACGTCTAATAATATGTGAATTAGTACTCATTTTCCTTTTATTCCCAGGTATGCTTTATCCTGTGGGTACTTGTAGAGAGTGGAAGTGGTGCCTGAAGTCTTCCATCCCTTTGGCTCTGCCATAGGGCTATCTGGTTTTGGTTTAATTGATATTTTCTCTAGGGCATTCAGTAATCTCGAGTGTTTGTTATTGTGCCCTCCCAATTTTGGCCATTCAGGCCTTCTTGGACAAACTGGGTCCCTTGTGTGTACACCTTGTTTGTTGTTATCTTTCCCTTCAATAATGATATTTAGTCCTTCTAGTCTATAACACTAGGGCATATATCAGGGAACAACATTTCTGACTCCGCCTTGGATGTGCAACTCCTGCTGTTATGTACGATTTAAGGCGGGCACATGGTTCTTTGTTCTACCTAGGAACCGGCAGCCTACCCACTTGCTGTGGCTACTGGTATCATCCTGACAAGTATGGTGACACCATCAGGAGGTCCTGCACTATTCCAATTCGCTTTCCATGTACGACCTTTAGAGGAAAGAGTTGGGTGCCCACAGTTGCCCCTACAACAGTCCCCTGCTCTTCAGTATCAAGTTTTGTCCTTCTCTACACCGGGGGGAATACAAACTCTTGCTGGCTCATGTCCATGTCACAGGTTATTTTTCGTTCCCTCGGTTATAAGATGTGCTAACTTGCATCCTTATGGACTGTTGTCACTACCCATCACACGTCTGTACCTGCTCATACTCTGACCCCTATCAGTATACCCTTGCGACATTCTTGAATAAGCCCTTGCCCTAGCCCGAGACCTAGGTAGTTGTTTTCGCAGGGCTCCTAGTTGTTATATCTATCCTCCTTTTATGTCTGGAAAATTCCTATTTCTAGATGCTGGCAGTGTATGGACTTGGTTGACCACTGGCCTAGGTGCGGTATTCCAAACCTCCATATTTTGGAACCCAAGGTTCCCTGCTTTGCATTGTCCTACCAGTGTGACAACAACTCCCTTCCTACCGGCTTCCTGCTAGTGGTTGGTGTGTCCACACCTGGTGTAACTTTTATTTCCTCCCCATTTGTGAACCAAGTTTTGGGGTATCATACTGTCAGCCTTTTACCAGTTTATATGTTCAACCCCTTGGGCCTGGGGCTATCAGTTGTCCAGTTTGAAACATGGTGGCTTAAAGTTCACAGATACAGTCTTCTACGTAAACCTGTTAAGTTGTCCTTATTGCTTGTCTTCCTTTGGCTACTTTTCTTGGTCCTTCCACTACCATTTCAACATGTTAGAAGAACCAGACAAGGCAGACAGATTCCTTCATCGTTGACTTTTTTGATCAAGGAAACACTCACCTTGGTTGGTGACCCCTCCCAAGAGCTCCTGCCATTCGGCGCAGATAGCATAACGTTTATTGGACCATTACCTCAGTACTGCCTCCAGTGGTTGGTCTTCAACCATTTTCCTCTACACTGTCTACTGAAGCTTGTCCTCTATGTTCAAGTTATCCATCTGCAGGAGACACTGCTTAATGTCCCTCCAAGGCTTGATTTTTCCTCTCTGTGCCAATACTTTTGGGTCCTTATTGATTGCAGGGTATCACACCATTATGTCATATCTAAACTGTTCCCATGTCAGCAATTGAAAGGGTGCGGCATACCCTTCATACTCTTCTATGCTCTGCCTGTACAAGGCACTATAGGGTGTCATGTTGTCATGCTTTATCCTCTTTCCACGCGCTCGTGTTCTGGCCAAAATCATTCCGGTATGTATGTAGCCTGGTTTTGATGTCCCGCTACCACTTTCCTTTGTAGATAAAGGGAGTGTCTCTGCTTTTCTTTTGATGCAGTGCACTCTGCCAAGCTAATTCTCTGGCCAGTTGTAGTATCATGACATGTATCCCCTCTACCTTCCTCATCCTCTGTGATTATTGCCTGGCTGCTGGCATATGATCAGGGTGACTGCTAGATCCTTCTGCCCCATTGTCCGACCTGTCGTCTCTGGGGTCTGGGTCTTCCACCCCCCCTGTCCAAGTTTCTAGGAGCCATGGTCTCGTGCTGGTCCCTGTCAATTGTTTCTGGTTGGGATTCCTGCAGGGCTGGCCCTTATCCTCATCTTGCAGGAAGGGTCCCTACTAACCTGTTCCTGTTTCTCCATCATTAGTCGACCTCCTATGTTGTGTGGCTAACCCTCTCTGTACTAGGCCAGCGATCTCTCTGGAGGTCTAGGCCAAGATCTTTGTCATCGGCTATTACATGTCCCTTAGCCCTATCCTTACCTTTTTATCAATCATTAGCACTTCCATAATCAATGCAGATTTCAAGTTCCTCAAAGTCACTATTCTTCCTCGAACCCTATCACAAGTTTATCTAGGCATGTGTAGAGCTCTTCATCCCTAGTCAATGATTCTTCAATAGTCCATCCCAGATCATATTGCACCTGTCTGCTCAGCACTCCTTGTTCATCTGATCCCAACACATCCAACCCAACATCACTGCGATTACCTCTTTGAACCTGGTGATCTCTATGATCACCTTGCCTTCCAGTTTCCTGCCTCTATTTTACTAGAGCACTAACTCAATGCCCAACTGCCTTTCTCCTATCACCAGTGACCCCCGCGCCTGAGCCAGATCTTCTGCCATCTTCTTCGCATCCCCTGATAACGTTGCTATAGACAACCATCGAGTTCTTGTGGGTCAGGGTTATGCACTGATGCAACTGACCAATTAGGGTCCCAATGTCTACGGCAAGGCACTTTAGCCAGTAGGGCCTGAGTGGGTTGCAGTTCCAGAGCAGAAGCGTTTCCCGCCTTACAACCTTTGTATACTTTATGCTGGTGGCCTAGGTAGAGGTGTAACCTAGGGGTTTCTAGGTATAGGCATATGGCACGATCTGGCTAGAGAAGCATTAGCCTGGTGACTCAAGCAAGCACTAGGTTTCATGCATGACCTCCTTGAGAGGTCATGGGACTAAGTTATATTTTGCCTGTACATGACCTCATTAGCAGTTTGTGGGACCTGTTTATGCTTCAGTGGATATTTCACATATGATATATGATTGACACCCTATGAAGAGTGTAAATTATTCAGTAAGGCTTACTGGCAAGGCTGGCTCATTTGTGTTTCTCACATGACCTCCTGAGTAGGTAATGTGGCTCATTTAGGATTCGCACGTGACCTTATTAGTAGATCATGCAGGTTGCTCATGTTTCGATATATGTTTGTACTTAATTTATGCTTCGCACCTGACCTTGTTTAGAGGTCATGAGATTGTTTTATGTTTTGCGTACATGACTTGATTGAGTTATATGACATTATGATTGATTTCGCCTGTGACCTCACTTGAGTATCAGGGCTACATTAGGCTTACAAAAACAGGCCTATAGAAACCCTGGGTTTTCACCGATGGGTTAGCTGTTCATGCAACCCTCTGCGGTTACTTCCTATCTACTACTTTATGCCCCTTCCAAAAAAAGCCGGTACACTTCAAATATTTCTTCTATTGAGACAAGACCTAGAGTTCAGAACCTATCCACTACATAGATTAACTTAAGAATATAAAAGGCCTAGACTCTGCATGCTAGTGACAAACGGATTCTTTAGTGCAAATAATAAGATAGCACCATGAGATCCGAAGAGCCCTTGGACCCAGCAAAGCACAGTTCGCAAGACAATGAAAGTCATCACCTCTCACGAGAAGAACTCGTAGTGGGAAATTGTCACTGCATACGACGTGGTTGTCGAGTTGGAAAATAATTGCTGAGTCCTACTGGTTGGAGTAGTGGTAGGTCGCAGCTACGCTAGCTCAACCCACATGTAATCATCAGACTTTGCGGTTTCTCGGCCCGAAGCCTATCTGTGTTGCTACAATGATTCAATTCTTCCTCAGTTGTGAGTTACAACATCTTGTCTTACCTCTATATAAGAGTCTGGGTTCCCAGGACCCACTTGATCCCACAATCAAGCAATGAGAAGAGAATGTTTTCATCTGCGCACACTTCAAATATGCCCTGATCAAACCCAATAACTCATATGTCACTGTTTTTGGCTAGGTAGAGTTCCAATATGCACTGCAGGATATTGGACAGATGGTCGCTCAAGCTCATTTGTGTAAATGGTTGTGATACTTCATAGGGTGAAAGATTAGTCAATATTGTGTAGTGTAGTACCCAACTCTAAGGGCAAGTGAGTTCTGACTAATACTTCAGATATGATGAAGTCCATCTTAGGAAGCCTCGCTATGCTCTAAAGAGATAGATGTATAAATGGTCCATCCAACAATGAATATATTGATAAGATCTCTTCTCTGTCACTAATGAAGTCTGTAAAGGCAGAGCTAGTTCCTCAACATTTATGTTCTGAATCTGGGTGTTAGCAGGCTATCCACATTTGCTATCATTTTCCTTGTTTTCTATGCATGCAATTCATGGACTCTGAAAAGTTTTGCCCTGTTGACTCCAAATTCTCAGAACTGTGGGGAGGTTGTTCCTAACTCTTTCCTCGTAGTATCCGCTCTCTCCATAATCACTGCGACCCCTTTGCTATAGTACATAGCTACTGGTTCAATTTCTGAATATGCAGTAATCAGCTCCGATGACTAACTTATCAATCAGGCCAGACCGGTCATCTGCCTACATCACCGCACTAGTGTCACGCACTTTTCTGATTGTGCCAATAGTATTTAAGCCTCTAGATGTGCAGGGTTAACCTTTCACCTGGCAGGTACGATTCTGGCTCAGACTGGTCATGCCTCTCAGTGCAGATGGATGATCATCCCTTTGCCATCATTCTCCCTTCTAGATTTCCTCCATCTTCCTCTACCAACTCACTTCAAATTCTGTCTTCCCATGCATGCACTAGCTGGAGACTCCTATTAGAGTAGTCAATCTGCCTCCGGTCTGCGTCCCTCAGTTCACGCAGCTGAGTGGCTTTTACCTTTGTTTCTCTCCTGAACCAACCAAGCGAATCAACACATTCGACCTTGTCAGAATAGCTGGAAAACCTCTCTTCACGATCTAGGAAAAACTGCATGGTTTGTAACTGGTGCGGGTTACTATTGTTTTATGTTAGGTTTCACAGTATCGGTTGATACTTGTATTGTTTCATGTTCTATCGGTTGATACAGACCTTGTTTTATGTTTGGTTTCACAGTATTGGTTGATACTTGTATTGTTTTGTGTGCTATCGGTTGATACACAAATTGTTTTATGTTTGGTTTTACAGTATCATTTGATACTTGTATTGTTTGGTGTGCTATCGGTTGATACACACAATGTTTTGCAATATCGCTCATACTGGAGATAAGCGATATGCTGTATTTAAAGACCGCTGATTCCCGCGATGGAAACAGCAGACTTCGACAGACAGTATTCTTTAATATACTTGGTTGAACGGTTACTTCATTGATCTCCAATTACACCCCGTTCGAAGCCTCCTTTAGCAAGCAGCGCTCGCTTTGTGTTGATCACGAAGCCATCTGCTCCTATCGTACCGCTACGTGACTAGGGCCTAGCCCGAACACGTTACATTTTTTTAACCTCAGCAAGTGGTTAAGAAACCTGCAGGGACCTGGTCTGATCAACCTACGAAAAGTCCAATAAGCGAAGCTAGCATCCGGGAGCGGCAGAACCACGAGAAGTTCGGCTCCACCAAGCGACACGATTGAGTCATTAGAGACTCAAAGTGGGAAGCAGGCCCCACGAGAAGGCCTTACCAAGAAAAGGCAACCTAAGAAACGGATAGGCCAAAGAGCGAATTTTTGATCGACAAAGCAGAACGACAACTAGCGCAGGACTTGGCCAAGCAGACCTTTAGTGAGTCCACTGACGAATTAGTAAAGGCAGCAACCACCCTTCCAGGGCAATTTCCCACCAGCCTCAGTAATGGAAATAGACCGGCGCAACCACCAAAGAAAGACAGCATACCTATCAGGACACTCAAGAAGAAACAAAGCGAAGAAGAAGGATCAGATTACTCGGTAGTGCAGCAGCCACCAGACGATAAGCCTAGCGAAGATCCAGAAAGCTCCTCAAACAACAACTCGAGTAACGAAGAATCCGAACCCGATATGTCTCAAGGTGAATCCGCCGGGCGAACAGGACCAAAAATTAAACTTCCACTGCCACCCTCGTTCTCGGGCGAAAAGGATGACCTAAAACCTGCAGTATTTGACCGGTAGGTCATGACAACTTTGCAATACCTTACCCTACATGGGGTGGACAAAACCAAGGAAGGAAGCGGAGTGTACTTCGGAAGTTTCTGTACCGGAAAGACAGAGGAGGCATACCACCAAGCAATGAACCACTATGAGAGTGGGGAAAAAATCCCAGGAACGACCTTGATAAAGTACTTGAGAGAAAGATTCCAATCCTCGCGAAAGACAGAAGAACTCTACAAAAGGTTCAAGAATATCCAGCAAGTAAGAAATGGCAAAACAGAAAGGATAACCCTGGTCACGATGGATCTCTTGATGTATCATGGACGATTGCCTATTGGAACAGTGTCTCAGTATACACTGCGACAAAGATTGTATGAAGCAATGCATCCCAGACTACGCCAGGAGTTAGACCCCATGGAGGAGGATGGTGATTCCTATGAAAGGATAGTCAAGCGCGCTGAACGGAAGGATGCTATCCTGTATGAGACAGGAGTGTACCGAACCTATATACCACAACAAAAGAATAGCAAAGGATCATCATCGCGGAATAACGGAAAAAAGGATAAACAATACCGCAAGGGCCCAAAGGACAAGAAAGTTAAGAAGCAGAAACAACGCGAGGAAGGCACGTGTTTCGAATGCGGGAAAAAGGGGAACTAAGCAAAGGATTACTATTCCAAAAAGGGAAAAGGAAAGGCCACTAAGCGGGAAGCTAGCACACACCACATGGAACCAACCAAATACGACGAAGTGGAAATTGACTCATTGGAGATGGAAAGCCTGCAAACACAACCGACGCTGGCAATCAGACCCTGTGACACTCTTGAAGGAACAAATTACATAGAAGGCCACCCAGCAAAAGTACTATTTGACACGGTAACAATCGGCTGCGACATAATTAGCGCCACCTTTATCGCTACCTATTGCATCCCTACGGAACCCCTACCCCAACCTACAACAGTCAATAAGGCTATGAAAGGATCCTGCTCCTCAAGCCACAAGAAATGTGGACTGACCGTAGGAATCAGGAAAAAGAAATGGACAAATGAGGAGATGTTGGTAGGGAACTTGGCGAAGTACGACGCCCTGATTGGAATGCCCTTCCTGAAAAGACATAATGCTCTTATCAGGTGTGGGGATACAGCAGTGGAATTCCCCGATGACAGATTACGGGTGCTA
>PYWC01000014.1:2039580-2070559 GCA_003182015.1 Tuber magnatum
ATATTATCCCTAGACGGTACCTTACACACCGACTATTCATACACATCTGCAACAAATGCTTAGAAATAACAACAGAATCGAAAGGACGAATGTGGGGAGAATCAGTGTCAGATGTTTTCCGCTTCGATAGCGGTTGCTACCTGAGCACAAAAAAATGTGATGGTTGCATGGAAATGGAAGAAACCGAAATTAAGCAGTAACCCCCTTCCTATGAAGACCTAAGCGAGGCCAACACGTAAGCGAGGCCAACACCTAAGCGAGGTCACAACCAAAACATCAATACCACCCACCAGCCCCCTAAACCATCGAAGAAAACAAACCAGCCTACCTAACCTCCAAACATTTAACCCCATACAAAATTCTTCACCATATTACAAATTTACCCTTACGCGAGAAAGAAAACCAAAATGTCGACCTACGCAGAAGTCAGCATCAAGGGACGAGACCTCATTTTGGGGTACCTACTTTACCAAGAAATCATTCCAGAAGACGCATACTGGAAGATTTTCTACATCGATCACTGTGAGGATTGCGGACGAATCGATATCGAGACGGAGGAAGGGGAGGACCAAATAGTTCGGAACTTTGTGGACCTGCCGCATTATTGGGAGTCTGGTTGTTTGGTGCGCAGAGCGCTATGTGGAAAGTGTGGGGAGAGATGGTTAGAAGGTGCAGAATGGATGTTGCAGGACGACTTGAGATTGCTGCACGATAGCGATGATGACGAGGATGGGTCCTAGGCAGACTGTCAGGAGAATAGCGGAACTACCGGCTACTAGGATTTCTTTGGATTATTTTGTTTTGGTGAAATTGTTATTTTATTTTGGGAGTGTAACCGGTACGGGTTACTATTGTTTTATGTTTGGTTTCACAGTATCGGTGGATATATGTATTGCTTCGTGTACTATCGGTTGATACACATATTATTTTATGTTTGGTTTCACAGTATCGGTTGATACTTGTATTGTTTCATGTGCTATCGGTTGATACACAAATTGTTTTATGTTTGGTTTTACAGTATCATTTGATACTTGTACTGTTTCATGTGCTATCGGTTGATACACACAATGTTTTGCAATATCGCTCATACTGGAGATAAGCGATATGCTGTATTTAAAGACTGCTGATTCCGACGATAGAAACAGCGGACTTCGACCGACAGTATTCTTTAATATACTTGGTTGAATGGTTACTTCTTTGATCTCCAATTACACCCCGTTTGCAGCCTCCTTTAGCAAGCAGTGCTCGCTTTGTGTTGATCACGAAGCCATCTGCTCCTATCGTACCGCTACGTGACTAGGGCCTAGCCCGAACACATTACATGGTTGCTAAATATCTCTAGTGTTATAACTAAGGGCGTTTGTGCCATCCTGGTATTGGTAGAAGTTATCTTATTCTCCAAACACTCCAACAAATGCTAGAATCGAACATATCACCTTCGGCCCATGATTACGTGACATGCCCACGTTACCATTGTGGTTCATCCTCCGTGTAATGCTATTCCTTCCTATGCTTTGTTCCAGTCTGTATGCCCCACCCCTTGTACCTTGCCCTGTCAGTTATCCGGGCAGAACCGTGGTGACTTAAAGTTCCCTGGTACTGTTTTCCTGGGGAACTTATTTGGTCACTCTGAGTCCGTAATTCAGAAGGGCTTCTTTTCTAGGTCCTCCTCCTGTCACTTCAAAGCACAGGGAGAACTTGATGAGCTGGACAGTATGTCTCATCCTTGTCTTTGGCTGTCAAAGAAAGTGTCCGCTTTGATCCTCAGCAGCCGAAGGTGCTCTAGCCATTTAGTGTGTAACGACCCAGCATACGTGAGCTATGGCAGCCGGAACCTACACCCATACAGGTAGCTCGGAGGCGAACTGGTAGGAACCGGTAGGCAAGTGAGTACTTGACCTACGGAGACCCGATGGCCCGGGCTCCGAGATGAGCAGACTTAGTGGACACAAGTATTTAGGTACATGGCTACGCCCAAGATTGGTGTCAGCGTACTTAGGGACCTATGAAGGGCCAATACACAGCTAGGCTGGGTAACTAGAGAAAGGCCGAGTGTGTCTATCCCCGGAAGTGGGATAGATAGGGTAACAGGAGAAAATCCACTTGTCCACCGGACAAGATTACCCTACCCTCAGAACAGGGTTACCCTGCCTTGAGGCTTGGATTACCCTGTTCAAGGACCTGAGTTACCCTACCTGCCAATACGAAGTCCCTCGGGGAGTTTGGGAAAAATGACTGGAATGTTTGTCACACGAAGCCATGCATAATACTGGAATCTGGGGTTCCGGGAGATGCTATTGGGCGAGCTACGCAGCTACGGAGAAGCTGTAAATTGAAGACATTATTCCTATCATGCCCCTCCGGCCCCGCCTTGAGGCCCGGACGTCATGGGCAAACGGTTGCGTAGTTGTGTGCAGTCTAGCAAAGGAGGATCTTTGGAGACCCGCTTGCAACACCGTATACGTTGCTGCCGTCCGGTCGACCGTAAGCTGTTCGCAGGATATATAAGGGGGCATAGGGTGGAAGGTGGAGTACCTCCTCCAAGTTGTTCGGAGTAAAACGGACCAAAACTGACGGAGTTAACGGGAGTTAACCGTGGGGGTCCCGAAGGTAGTCCCGGGTGGTGCCGGGACGACTGGGAACGTTTTGCACCTACCACGCCCAAGGATGTCCCCAACGCCATAGGCTCTGAGAGGGAAGTGCAGAGACACTAAAAGCATGATTCCTACCGCAGGTAAGGTGTATCCGAGGTAGTGGTCGTGGGTAGCGCCCATTGGATCACTCCTGGACCACCGTACCCTGCGGAAGACACCGGAAGCCCGAGACTCGTAAATAGTAGATAGATAAACCGCTCACGGTAGCTTCCGGCGTCAAGAAGAAATCAACGCGCATGGGAAGGGTGTCATAGATAGTCTAGTTCAGCAAGGGGTCTTGACAGTTAGCCACTGGCAAGTCCCCGATGCGCAGAGGTTTTCACTCCGGCGGGCAGAATGGAAATGCGCCGCAGAAACGATATGCACATATGGTGAACGCCGACTAGAGCGGGTCGACACATACATGCCCGAAGGGGGTGTCAGGAGACGTGTCGGACCGCCCTTAGCGGAGAAGGGTGTGCTCGAATAGTTGGAGTAAACTGATGGGGGAGTTTCTGGCATAAGATAAAACTACCTGAAAGTCTATGCGAGAACTCTCCTACTCCAACAATCAATCCTCTCGAGACCTTAATTGAGTGAAGCGTCAGGCTTAACGATATTAAGTTTTACCGTCTACTTTACTCTTACATCTGTGTGAACTTTTGGCGATAAGTTTGAAGTTGTTTGGTGCGGTCGCAACCTTGGGATCCATCTTCCTAGGGGTGCCCCCGTTACAGTATATCGTTAAGCGAGCTCCTCGCTTAACTCCTCTCCTGATTAATTGTTTTTCGACCTTCGGCACTGACCTTGCGTGAATACTGGTAACCTTGTCTCGAACAAGTAGCCCAGGGTGGAAAGCGCAATGGCTAGTATCGAACGTCGACCTAGAATGGAATCCAACTCGGATTCAGACCTTGACCTTGACGAGAACTCCGCCAACACATTTCGTGCTTCGGTGTTCGCGGACGTCCGCGGTATTGAATGGGACGGTCACCAATTGCTCCTGGAGGCCGCCCCTATTCAACTACCTGATGAATGTGTTGATCTTATGATTACAGACCCTCGCGCTGCGGCGCTTTCGTTCTTCCAAGACGCCGCCCTCGTCCACAACATGCTCCCTCCTCCACCGCAAGGAGTACCCTTTAGCGAGTTCTCCCGCGAGTTCGTCGAACCTTACATCGTCCGGGAGGTATCCAAGTCGATTGAGGATGCGAAGCGGGAACTGAAGAACTGGAATGCCCAGCAGCAGCAGGTGTTCCGTAAACAGATTACTACGGCAGCGGTGGAATGGATGAAGGTACAGCAGGAGGCATACCTGCGAATGTTAAGAGACCAGAAGGCATTGAAGGATCGTATGGCAGCGCTGGAAAGGGCCTTCGCGGGAGGTTATAGTATTGATGCTGAGAATGACGTACTGATGATAGAGGCGGCGCCCCCACTCCCACTTGTCCACACGAAGCTGGAGAACTTCGGGATGGAACTGGCTATGAGAGCCCGGGATGAACAGTGGAGGGCGTACCTAAGCCCCGTGGGCATACGGATGTTGGAAAGCCTCAAGGGGGAAGGATACAGTTATACCTCGTCCTTCACAAGAGCATCAACAGGCTCGCTGTCTGTCCCCTCCTCGATCGCCCGCAGTCGTTCAGGAAGTCCGGCGATTGGACCAACCGATGGGCGTCGGGTTAAGAAAAGGACGTCCAAGCCAAAGGGTATCACAGCACCAGATACACCTGACCCTACTCCTCGGCCGACCCCCGCTCCCATTAACCCCCCTGCAACACCGTCGGTTGCAACTCCCGTACCTCCTATTGCTGCCCCAAGACCCACACCTTTACCAGTTTCATTGCCCCCTCCTGATACCTTCCCTGTCGCAGCTTTCCCGCCAACAGTATCGGCTACCCCAGGGTACCGACCGCTGCGTGCGGCTTCACCTGGATTCTTTGAACAGGTCAGGCGCCAGGAAGAGCGAGCACCCATGGCTCCATCACGAGGGACTCCGATCCCCGGACCTGGGACACCCGCTCGTTCCGTTCCTTGGGCACCCGTGATTCCTTCTGCCCCCTCAAAACCAACTCTTCCCTCCATCCTCCCCACGATCACTAGTGGTGAGTCGGACAGCCAAGACAAGTACTGTCTGTCGGGCTGCAAGTCGGAAGAAACCCGTATGGGGTGGATTCATTACCACACGTACGGGTGCAGGAAGGGACCACGGACCCCGGTAAGGCACCGAAGAAGACAGAAGGAGGGAGACGGACGACCAACATGTGGGTACTGTGGGTCATGGAGACACGCGGGGCCCCCAATGCAACCTTTGAGTTGTCCAGAGCTTCAGTCGTTTCTGGCGATAACTCAGGCGGCTCCGAACCCAACTCCTGAGAGTGGGCAACGACCTGTTCCACCACCGGCATCAGTACCATCAGGGGCTAACCCCCCCGAGGATGGGAATCAGGATGGCCAGGAGGAAAGGTTTGATGGGTATGATAGACCCCGCGAGACCCCAGGTGGAAATACCGGGGGTAGTGGAGGTGGAAATGGACCACCTGTCGGTGGTACTACGGGAGCAGGTGGAGATCCTGGGGACTCTGACCATGATAGCTCGGATGATGATGATGCCGATTCTCTCCCCGACTTGACCCCTTTTCTCGGCGCTCGCAAGGATGACTGGAGCGACGAGAAGAAACGACGGTGGGACCGCCGTGCTAAGAAGCTGTCAAGGGAACTACGGACCAGGGCGGCTGCACGACCATCATCTAGACAACGGCAGAAGAAGCCGGAAAAGCTGAGCGGCATTCCGGCGTTTAAGGGAAAGGTCACCGAACTCGCCAGCTTCTTGACGCTGGTAGAGGTTAAGTTCGAGTACTTTGCTGGGTGCAGGTTGACCGATATGGACAAGGTAAACCTGGTGATCCCCCTTCTAGAAGATACTGCCCGAACATGGTATCTTGGGCTGCACTCCCACATCAATAAGGAGGCAGCCAAGCGTACCGGAGTTCCAGTTAATAACAGTAACCCGTTAAGAACGTGGAAAGGATTCCGGGAACGGCTTGAACGGAGTTTCGGCGGTGACCAAGCGGAACGAGACCGATCCCTCCTTGAGTGGCGAGACCTAGTGATGAAGCCACATCACATCGATGAGTACCTGGACAAGATAATTGACTATATGTATAAGCTTAGCTATACAGACCCTGTGCAGGTACGAGATAAGGTACGGTCGGGCATTACTCAAGAAGTGAGGAACGCGTGGGCACTGAAGGAGCCCCATCCCACCGACTTGAACGACTACCTTGATCTTCTTCGGAAGGTTGGACACACCCTGGAAGACAACACCCGGTTCAGCAACCGAGTTATCCACCCTGTCCAACGGTCTCAACCAACGGACAAGAAGGAGGATAGGTCCTCAACTTCCGGAAGGTTTAAAAAGAAGGATAAAGGTTCGGGCAGACAGAACCAGCGGTCTGCCAAACCTACTAATTTCAATGCGGGGAAACAGGCAAAGCCGGGGACTTCTGAGTATGCCCTGGCGCATAAGGAAATCCCGTCGACTTTGACCGAACGTCGGAGAAAGCACAACCAGTGCACCAAGTGTGGACAAACGGGTCACTTTTGGAGAAAGTGCACCGCGACGTCCCCAGTCGTTAGTTCGTCCAAACAGGCTCGTGGGTTGAAACGGTCAGCCCCGGTAAGCGAGCCCTCAGGTACGGACAAGCGACTAAAGCGCATCGAAGCGCCACCTCCGGCTACCTCGTCAAAGATACTTGAAGTCCGACAGGCATCACCTCAGATTATGGAGGTTGATACTGACGGCTCAGAATAGGTAAGACCCCATTCTGTGAAAGGTATAACCTTAATAACCTGTATCCATAGACCCCTGCGGGAGGGATGGAAAGGAGCCCCGGAAGTGGCTTCTGGGATGGGTAAGTACCCCTCTACTGCATGAACGACCCTGATGCTGACTACACCCAGGTGGTGTGGGCAGATAGATGTTGAGGGCCGTGTGCGGTGGACAGGGTGATCTCTCCTTTGTGGGTTTTCAGGTTATTTCCTTTGTTCTAGTTATTTGTATTTCTTTCAGGATTTCTTTAGTGGGACGGACAAGTCATAGGACATTATTTTCGGTTGAGGCTGGGAGAGATCTCGCTCGCGGAGACGCTCGACATTGGGGAAGCAAGGTTGCTTCGCTTGGAACCGGTCCAACAGCGGACTTCTACCCACCTCGGGAAAATTTGTTATGTTTAGTACAAGCGGGATTAGTTCAGGCTGGACTTGATTGAATAAATGATACTATGATCAAGTTTACCTGAGGAGGGTTTAGTACCCGAAATCATGCTGGCGTGATAGTAAACACCCTAGCTATTGATAAAACGATTCCCAATCCCTTAACGTTTACCGACCCGTTGTGGCCGCTCTTGTGTCGAAAGGCAAGAGATCAGAATTAGTAAGCCAAGATGACTAAGTCCCTAAGACAAGTGAAGAGGCAGAAGCGTGATAACTTGCCTCGCCATACCAAGTCTATCCACCTGAGGGTAAGGCTAGACTGGAAGATTGGAGCTAGACAGGTAAGCGCTGAGGCGCTCCTGCTACTCGACAGTGGAGCTACTGGGCCAGTGCTTAGTAGCCGATGGGTTAAACAAACGCAGGCACCATGTGTACGACGAAAGGTACATGTGCCGATAAGCGACGCAAGCGGTAATCACATTCCGGGGTCAGGTCTGCACTATACCAAATCATTGGACATGAGAATAGGCGACCACCATAACGAAATGCGGTTTGAAGTCGCGGACATGCCCGACACCAAGGTGGACGGGTACCTACCTATGTCTTGGTTGAAGGACCATAATCCCGACATAGATTGGAAAACAGGATCACTAACCTGGCGCTCAGATTTCTGCAAGGCTAATTGCCTGGCAGAGCAGGGGCGGTTAGTGTTCATGACCGATGAAGGGTTGCTAGCTGAAGACCCTAGTAATGTGTACCTGTTGGGAATTGTACAATTCTCCGATGAGGAAGGTGCTGACATTACTGTCAAGCTACTCCCTGAGTATAAGGACTACGGGGACATCTTCAGTCAAGAACGGATTGAGGCCTTGCCGGAGCACTCAAAGTATGACCACACGATCGAGTTGCTACCCGGGACTCAACCTCCGTTTGGGCCTATCTATCCGTTATCGGAAAAGGAGCTTAAGGCACTCCGGGAATATCTCAATGACATGCTGCGAACGGGGAAGCTACGGCGATCCAGTTCCTCAGCAGCAGCCCCTATCCTCTTTGTGCCAAAACCAGATGGTACATTAAGACTGGTAATAGATTACCGAGGGCTGAACAAAATCACGGTGAAGAGCAAGTACCCTCTACCGCTGATGAATGAACTGCGAGATAGGTTAGGAAAAGCCGTTGTGTTCACTAAGTTGGACTTGAAAAACGGCTACTATCTTCTGAGGATGGCAGAAGGTGAGGAATGGAAGACGGCCTTCCGGTGCAGATATGGACTGTATGAATACACGGTCATGCCGTTTGGGTTATGTAATGCCCCGGCAACTTTCCAGAGCATGATAAATGAGGTCTTTCGAGATCTCATGGATGAAGGAGTCATCGCGTATATGGATGACATCCTGATCTACTCCAAAACTATGGAAGAGCACGTCGCGATGGTAAGGCGTGTAATGGAGAAATTGCGGAAAGCTAGACTATGTGTAAGTATGAAGAAGTCCAGTTTCCACCAACGGGAGGTTGAATTCCTCGGATATAGGATCTACGATATGGGGATCGCTATGTTGTCGGAAATGGTGCAGACAATCAAAGACTGGGCACCTCCGACATGCGTCGTCGACGTTCAAAGCTTTATGGGCTTTGCCAACTTCTATCGTCGGTTCATAGAAGGGTTCAGCAAGATAGCGAAACCTCTCACGGACTTGACAAAGAAGGATGTCCGATGGGAATGGACACCTGCATGTGAGCAGGCCTTCAATCATTTAAAGGAAGCGTTCACGTCCAAACCTATCCTAGCACATTTTGACCCTGAACGGCCAACACGGCTAGAAACCGACGCTAGTGACTTTGCATTAGGAGCCGTTCTCTCCCAGTTATGTGAGGATGAGAGATGGCATCCGGTGGCCTACCATAGTAGGAAGTTTCACCCAGCAGAGATCAATTATGATGTCCATGATAAGGAAATGACTGCCATCGTGGCGGCATTCAAGGAATGGGATCATCTGCTGCGCTCAGTAACGGACCAATTGGTGATCTATACGGATCATAAGAACTTGGAGTACTTTAATAGTACCAAGGTCCTTAACCGAAGGCAGCACCGCTGGGCTGAATTCCTGCAACCATTTAACTTCAAGGTGGTTTACCGAGAAGGACGGTTGAATGAGAAGGCGGATGCTTTGTCGCGGCGTAGGGACTACCGCCCTGAAGGGGGGAGTGATTTTCCGCCACAGTCGTTTTTTCGCCCCGGACAGTGGGTCGGGAGCCAGGAACGGGACATCTTGCGACCACAGGTGTTGCAAGTGTGCCAGGGATTTCGGCTCAAGTCGTCCTTTTTGGATCAGTTGCGGGTAGCGATAAGCGAAGACCAGGAGTACTTAAGGATCCTGAAGGCAACAGCTGCAGGTGACAAAGAGGTTGACCGACATTTCACGACGGAAAAGGGCTTACTCCTGTACAAGAACAGGTGGTATGTTCCCAAGGGTCAGAATCTGAAGCAGACAATCATGAAGGCAGAACATGACTCCCGAATCGCGGGACACTTCGGGACTTACAAAACCATTGGCAGGGTGAGGGCTAACTTCTACTGGCCTAAGATGGATGAGCATATCACTGACTATGTGCGGACATGTGATGCATGCCAAAGAAATAAATCCATCAGGCACAAGAAGTTCGGGCTGCTGGAACCTATCGATGTTCCTATGCGGCCTTGGACAGCAATTTCAATGGATTTCATTGTCGCGCTGCCAGAGTCCGAAGGGTATACCAAGATCTGGGTCATAGTAGACAGGTTTTCGAAAATGGCCCATTTCATACCCCTGACCACTGAGGTACCTATCAAGGAGCTTGCCTTGATATTCCTGAAGGAGGTTTGGCGCCTTCATGGACTGCCAGAGTCAATCATCTCCGACCGAGATAGCCGATTCACATCCAAGTTCTGGATGAGTCTGATGCACTTGCTGCAAGTGAAACTAAACGTTTCGACTGCATTCCACCCAGAGACTGATGGGCAAACCGAGAGGGTTAATCAGACACTGGAGCAGTACCTGCGTAGTTACTGCTCCTATCAACAGGATGACTGGGTCTCGCTGCTACCCCTTGCGGAGTATGCGTATAACACCTCAACATCAGAATCCACCAGGTTGTCACCATTTGAGATCAACTATGGGTTCAACCCACGAACAAACTGGTCGGGTGTTGTGTCTGACAACCAAGGGATACACCCAAGTAGTGAACTCTTGGTTAAGGAATGGGAAGGAACCTGGCAACAGATTCGAGAAACGATTAAACGGGCACAGGAAAGGCAGCGGAAATGGCATGACCAGAAACGGCTGCCATCCCCGGACTATGTTACCTTGGAAGATGTGGCTGCTGGGCGGGCTAAGAAAGCGGACCGCGTGATGTTGAACCGGAAGAACATCCGCACCAAGCGTCCCATGGAGAAGCTGGACCACCGGATGTTTGGCCCTTTCGTGGTCAAACGTCGGGTGGGTACCCGAGCATACGAACTCCAATTGCCCACCCGATGGAGCATCCACCCGGTTTTCAATGTCACGCTGCTGGAACCCTATCGCGAGGATCCGGAATCGGGTAGGATCAAGGAGATCCCTACCCCCGAGCTCGTGGACAATGAGCCCAGTTACGTCATCGAAGCTGTTGTGGACAGTCGCTGGTATGGTGGAACAAAGGCGAAGTTTCCGTCGCGCTTTGTCCAGTACCTGGTTTCATGGGAAGGCTATGGAGCTGAGGAGAACTCGTGGGAGCCCTATGAGATGCTAGAAGGGACAGGCTTACAGGCCATGCTAGATTTCCACCAAAGATATCCGTCCAAGCCCAGGGACCATCGGGTCTTGGGGGAATCGAGTCGTGGAAAGAAAAGACGACGCTAAACGGTCCGGGACGGACCGTAGAGAAGAGGGGAGTGATGTAACGACCCAGCATACGTGAGCTATGGCAGCCGGAACCTACACCCATACAGGTAGCCCGGAGGCGAACTGGTAGGAACCGGCAGGCAAGTGAGTACTTGACCTACGGAGACCCGATGGCCCGGGCTCCGAGATGAGCAGACTTAGTGGACACAAGTATTTAGGTACATGGCTACGCCCAAGGTTGGTGTCAGCGTACTTAGGGACCTATGAAGGGCCAATACACAGCTAGGCTGGGTAACTAGAGAAAGGCCGAGTGTGTCTATCCCCGGAAGTGGGATAGATAGGGTAACAGGAGAAAATCCACTTGTCCACCGGACAAGATTACCCTACCCTCAGAACAGGGTTACCCTGCCTTGAGGCTTGGATTACCCTGTTCAAGGGCCTGAGTTACCCTACCTGCCAATACGAAGTCCCTCGCGGAGTTTGGGAAAAATGACTGGAATGTTTGTCACACGAAACCATGCATAATACTGGAATCTGGGGTTCCGGGAGATGCTATTGGGCGAGCTACGCAGCTACGAAGAAGCTGTAAATTGAAGACATTATTCCTATCATGCCCCTCCGGCCCCGCCTTGAGGCCCGGACGTCATGGGCAAACGGTTGCGTAGTTGTGTGCAGTCTAGCAAAGGAGGATCTTTGGAGACCCGCTTGCAACACCGTATACGTTGCTGCCGTCCGGTCGACCGTAAGCTGTTCGCAGGATATATAAGGGGGCATAGGGTGGAAGGTGGAGTACCTCCTCCAAGTTGTTCGGAGTAAAACGGACCAAAACTGACGGAGTTAACGGGAGTTAACCGTGGGGGTCCCGAAGGTAGTCCCGGGTGGTGCCGGGACGACTGGGAACGTTTTGCACCTACCACGCCCAAGGATGTCCCCAACGCCATAGGCTCTGAGAGGGAAGTGCAGAGACACTAAAAGCATGATTCCTACCGCAGGTAAGGTGTATCCGAGGTAGTGGTCATGGGTAGCGCCCATTGGATCACTCCTGGACCACCGTACCCTGCGGAAGACACCGGAAGCCCGAGACTCGTAAATAGTAGATAGATAAACCGCTCACGGTAGCTTCCGGCGTCAAGAAGAAATCAACGCGCATGGGAAGGGTGTCATAGATAGTCTAGTTCAGCAAGGGGTCTTGACAGTTAGCCACTGGCAAGTCCCCGATGCGCAGAGGTTTTCACTCCGGCGGGCAGAATGGAAATGCGCCGCAGAAACGATATGCACATATGGTGAACGCCGACTAGAGCGGGTCGACACATACATGCCCGAAGGGGGTGTCAGGAGACGTGTCGGACCGCCCTTAGCGGAGAAGGGTGTGCTCGAATAGTTGGAGTAAACTGATGGGGGAGTTTCTGGCATAAGATAAAACTACCTGAAAGTCTATGCGAGAACTCTCCTACTCCAACAATCAATCCTCTCGAGACCTTAATTGAGTGAAGCGTCAGGCTTAACGATATTAAGTTTTACCGTCTACCTTACTCTTACATCTGTGTGAACTTTTGGCGATAAGTTTGAAGTTGTTTGGTGCGGTCGCAACCTTGGGATCCATCTTCCTCGGGGTGCCCCCGTTACATAGTGTCAGCCTTGTAATCGTTACGACATACCCATCTCTGCACTGCCTCTAGTAGTTGCTCCTCAACTATTTCCCTCCTGGCCTTTCCCTGAACCGTGGCCTTTACATTCAAGTTTTTCATCTCAAGCAGACACTTAGCGATACTCCTCCCACCCTTGATTTTTCCTCTCTCTGCCAAAGCTTAGTGGTCCTCATTGATTGGTGAGCATCACATGATTATTTCATGCCTAAACTATTACCACAATAGCAATTTAGTATGAGTGTCATACTCTCTGGGCTCTTTCTTGCTCTTCCAATGTCTGGTGCCAAAGGGCATCTCGTCAGCATCTATTATTCTTCTCCGTGCATAAACAATCCTCTTTTTATGCTGTATTCTAAACATGGGACTTGGATAAAGTGGTTCACGCATGCCGGTACATAGGTTTTGATGTCCTGGTGGAACTGTACTTCCTATATGAAGACAGGGTCAGCGGGTTTTTCGTTGATGCAGTGCCGTCTGCTAAGCCAATTCCTTGACCAGTTACAGCATTGGCTCATATTCCTACTCTTCCTTAGCAGTTCTCTGTTGTCCTGGCCTGCCTACTAGCATCGCAACTGGGTGGCAGCTAGGTCCTTCACCACCATTATCCAATGCATCATTTCCTGAGTCTGCGTCTCCCGTACCCCAGGCTATGTTACAATGTGCCATAGTCACTTCCTGACCCCCCTATATGGTTTCCGGTCTGGCCTCTCTCACAGCTGGCCTATTCTCTTTATCTTGTTGGCATAGCGCCAATCCTTCTTTCCCTGTCGCTCCATCGTGGGTTGACCCCATATGATACAAGCCTAATGCTCTCTGTACTAGTATGGCCATCTCTCTGGACAACAAGGCAAACTTCTAGGTCCTGTGTTGGTGTATATCCCTTAGCCCTGTCATCACTGTCCAGTCAATCATCTGCAGTTCCGTAATGAAAGGTAGATTTCGGGTTCCTCCCCGTGGCTATTCGTCCTATAACTTCTTCTGCAGCTTATTCTAGGCTCAGTAGGACTATTAATCTCTACTTGCCAATTTCTGGATAGTGTGACTCAAGTCCTGATACAGCTGTTGGCTTACTGCTGCTTAGTAATCTGATGACACCTGCATACAGGTGAAGCTAGCTTCAATTAACCACTTAAGCCTGGGGAGCTTCATGACCCCCTCTTCTCACAGTTTTCTGTGCCTATCTGGCTAGAGCACCAACCCATCTCCCACCAGCTTTTGTCCATTCAGGAGTCATGCTTGTACCTGCGCAAGACCTTCTGCTGTCTCCTTTCTGTCATTCAATAGATACCAATATATGACAATCTGGTCATACAGTGTTTAGGTTACACTAGAGACTAGCTGATCGATGACTATCACAATGTACATGACAAAGGCACCTAAGTCCTTGGTACCTGTGAGTGTTGGGGTTCCAGAGTATGATGTTAGTCCATGTTACGTTTTCTACATGCCTTGGAGTAGGCCCAGGGCAACAGTCGTTCTAGAGCGTTTCTAGATATCAGTATAGCACCTGGTTGTAGTGGCAGAACATCATCGCTTGACCCCAGTCGTTGTGGTGGCAGTGGGTATCAGGTGTCCTGCCTTGGCGCCTATACCCTTGTCGGCTTTTCCTGTCTTTTTGTGCACAACCTGTTGGTGTTCCTAGAGTTCTCCGTTTTTTCATCAATCCTTTATTGCGACGTCTTGTCTTCCTTCAGCATGAATATAACCATCTCCCGGGCCCAGTGACCAATGAGCATGAAGGAAACACTTTCCTCTATGAAAATTCGCATATACCAAGCTCAAACTCGGTCTCCTCTATCCTAGGGTTTTCCGCCTGATCGGGTTGAAATAAATCTTGCAGGACATTGGATTGATGGTCCTCCCGGCTCATTTAAGAAAGTGGTTGTGAGTCTCCATAGTGTAAACGTGTTATCACTATGCTATTAGGTGTTGGCAGACTCTAAGGACAAGCAAGCTTTCATTAAGTCCCAATACTAGACGACGCGAATACTAGGAATACTCACTATCCTCAGAATAAATATTAGCGGACAGGTTGTATCATATAACAAATATATTAATAAGATCTCTGCCCTATTGCTGCTAGTATCAGTAAAAGCGTAGGAGAGACCATGATGTGTAGTCTCTATCTGGATATTCGTGAACCATGTACTCCTACCAGATCTTCGCTTGTTTCCTCAGTACGAACTTGGCAGCTTCCGAAACTGTTTACCCTGCTAGACTCTGAATTTATTGGCCTGCAGGAAGGGTGTCATCATCGCTCATCTTGCCATATCCACTTTATTCATAGTTACTCGAACTCTTTCACTGTAGGAAGTGGCTACTGGTTCATTCTCTGCATATACCATGATCAGCTCTAGGGACAACCTTATCAATGCACTTGGATCTTATCATCCACCTGTATCAACCTGCTGGAGGTATGCTCCACCTTTATCGCGCCAGTGGCATTTCTGGTTTCTTGATGTATAGGGTTAACCTTTCACACACCAGGCTCTATATTGGTTCTACCTTATCATGCTTAGGGGTAGGGATGAACGATCATCTCTTGGGTACCATTCGCCCTTTGGAATTTCCTATACATTCATCTATCAACTGACTTGCCCCTTGGCCTTGCTGTATATGCTATACCCAGGAACGCCTACTGGAGTAGCCGAGCAACTTCTTGGTTGACTTCTGTTGGTTGGTATAGCGGAGGGCGCTGTGTATGCGTTGTTCTCCCAAATCCACCCCACGAATTAATTTGGTCAACCTTGTCAGGATACCCAAGAATCCTCCCTTGAGAATCCAGCAAAAATCCCTTTGTCGGCCACCCTCGGTAGTAGTGTAATTGAGGGTTGCATGCCAGTATTGCATTGGCAGAACTTATTGCATTTTCTAAATACTCCACCAGACGCTGAAATTGAATTCATGACCTCTTACCGATTATCAGATAACATGACTATTACGCCATACCAACTCATCTTATATGTAACTACTTGCCTAACCATCCCTATCAGTCAACCACTTGGTCTTCCATATATTTATATATTCAGGTTGCTATAAGTCATATATGCTGCCTCATTATCGCTGCTGTGGTAGTTATATAGAATACCAATTGGATCACTAGACTGGACACTCTACCAAGTGAGTCTCCCTAATCTCTTGGCTCAATAGAAGTAAGCAGCATTTGCAGACCAGTGCAGTGAATAGACACTGGTATAGATAAAGTGTATATAGGAAGATACATATAAATAGTAGGCTCTCCCAGGTGACTAGACTATTAGCTACTGTCCAGGCCCTATTGAGAAGAGGTTTATTACTCTGGTGGTCAGAATTCTGGGGTGCCTGAGAAACTGAAGTTCATCACAAGAATGCTGACTACAGGATGTCAACATATGTATACCTATGGGAATATAGAAGAAGTATTGGAGAACTATTAGCAGAGAAGAGTACCCTTGAAAGGTTGAGGCAAACTGATGGTAAAGTTTCTAGCACAAATTCCAAGGACCCAAATCTATGCCACAGCTCTCTTATTATAATATAATCAATATCCTCTCAAGAGCTTAGCTGAGTAAAAGATTTGGTATAATAATATTAAGTTCTACTATTTCCATTCCTCTTTTATACTCTGTGACCTTTGCCTATAAGTTTCAAGTTACTCAGTATGGTTGCAACCTTTGGATCCATTTTCCTTACTAGACTCCTATTATAGTATCTTCTTACCTACAATGTTACTACTTTACCTACTCACTTAATTGGTGGTATTATTGACAGACCCTTATAAGTATATTAATAGATATAAGCTATAAGTAATTGACCATCAATATGATGAATAGGAAAACTAGAGCCCTTGAGATTCAGGCCAAAGGATTGCCACCAGTCTTTGAAACAACTCACTTGCGGGAACTATTACTACTCTATGTAGATTTGTATAACAAACAATCTTGGTATTTCCCCCAGACCCTTTTAAAGACTTCACATTACATGCACGAGGAACTCAGGGTCCTTGATAGGGTAATCCAAGTTCTATGGCAGGATACCCTAACCTCAAAGGTAGGGTAATCCCAACCAGAGGTCCAGATAACCCTGTCTTATTAACCAACCTACTCCTATAGTGGAGATCATTAGTAGTAACCTTTCTCCAGTTACCCATTTCAGCTGAATAACTTGATTTCTTAAGATTCTTAAGTATGCCAATATCCTCAATAGATGTATGCTAAGTATTCCAGTACCCAAGTACCTAAGTGCCTTATATATTTACAGTACAACCTGGACCATCTGATATCTATAAGGCAAGTAGTTACTTGCTTACCTGTTCCTACCAGTTGACCTTTTAGTTACTTACATGGGCAAAGGTTCTGACTGGCATAGCTCATATATGCTGAGTTGTTGTGGAGGACCATGTATTGTTTTGCATGACTAATATTCCAGTCAGTTTCCCTAAAACCCTTGCAAGAGTTCGTGGTATAAGGTAGGGTAGGTCTAGGATCTGAGATAGGGTAATGTGAGTATTATGGTAGAGTAACCTGACTAGAAAGGTAGGGTAATCCCACATGGAGAATAGGGTAACTTTACTCTATTACTCTATCTTCTTCTACAGTATAGGTAAATGCTTATATCTTTTTTCAAGTTACTTGACCTACTAGGGTAACTTTCCCACTTTAGGTCCCTAACAATGCTGACATCACCTATCAATATCATGTAGTTATCCAAGTACCTAACTATCTTATCTGTTCATAACAGAACCCTTAGTATTGAATATTCAGAGAACATATAGTTACTGGTCTACATATTTCTACCAGCGAACCTCCTAGGCACCTGTATAGGTATAGGTTCAGGCTACCATATCAAATAAATGCTGGGTTCTTACAAACTAGGTCTTGTTTGAAATATTATAAAACTCTTTTACTTAATTTTTTATATCAAATTACTTTACAGCTAGTAGTCAGATTATAATGCCAATACTACAGTAAAAATACACTCAATATCAGCTTTCTAACTATGCAAACTAGAGCCCTATATTATCCGTTACTTTTTTATATTAGAGAAATCAGCTGAGGTTGTTGAAGTACTCTAATTAGTTTTTCATAGATAGAGATAAGATTACCAGTAGCTTTCTAGAAGGTAATAAAATAGACTTCCAACATAAATGACTCTGATTATGATATAACCTTACAGTACTATATTCTGGTACTAGTTACAGTATATAATTATATTCTTAAAGTATATGTTATATTTGATTGTATTATAAAATTTGGTACTATGTCTAGTTATATTCTAAAAATTCTAGTTCTATTCTAATTTTTGGCATTTTATGTAGTTGTATTCTTATTTATAGTTCATATTCTATATAATGTTATTCTATATATTCTATACTTCTGATATATAGAACCTATACAATACAAAAAATTCTTTTTACTAATTAAACTAATATTAAATTATAATAGACTTAATATACTACTTGCAACTGCCTCTAATTAATCAGCTAACAATAATCTTAATACAGTTATGCTACCTTCCACAGCATTCTAGTTGCTATATACAAATACCCAACATTGTTTTTCTTCTCTATCTTTATCAAATAGAGGTTTTTAAATTTTCTACCACTATTGATTGACTGTGTATAATCATCAAAAAATCGGGAGAATCCTGGCACAGGCTCCGGTTTGCACTGGCCATATAACATGTGTTTACCGGTATTAAATTAGCTTTCTCCGTGCCTGTAGATCACCAGACTCGCCCTGACCTGAATGTTTTCATTGCAACGAAAGCTCCGCACAAGTCCCACAAATACTTTTCCTATAGTGCCTGAAACTCTGCCTCAATCGGCAAGAACTCTCGGCCTTCTTTTTTTCTTTTCTCGTCGTTCTCCCTTGCTTTCGAAAAGAAAATAGCGCACTTTAGATGACTACTATCTTCCGCCTATCCCGACTGGCCTCACAAAGAATCACTCGCTTGTTTTAATGCTTCATATCTCCTCCTTCTGTCTCTGAACTGACATTTTATTCCCTGGTGATACTGTTTTGCTAACAGCAACTGGTTTGTTAATTTAAACTCTTGTCCCCTTATTGGGCGGCAAAGCAGTCCCTCCTTGATCCGATTTTTTGAATAATTGGTGCTCGTAGACATCCGTCAGTTATGTCGGCTAAGTTTTGCTTTCACCTTCATCGTCCCCAACGGAGCCGCTATGATACTAAATATGCGCGGGGCTTGTGCAATTTTGAACAAAATCCCCGCCCTGACACCACCTGTGCGTGACCCCAGAAACTCACATAACCAAGCGCAGAGCTCTGATGCCCTACAAGAAGGCGGCCAGGGTGGGCACCAGACTCAAGCCATCGCTCCAAAAGTCCGGTATCCTTGCCGGAGCTCCAGCTCCCAAGTATTCCACTATAAATCTGTCCTCTCTTACGTTGAGCTACAGGTTATATGATCAGCTATGCGGAGCGATGATGGGAGATCCATACCCTCCAGTTACTGATTTCTAGCCCTAATTTGACCTCACCTCATTGTATAGTTACTACAGTAGAAGTATACTGCAGCGATCCTCACTTTATCTTTTACATGGTCGGTAACAGAAGTTCTTCCCATGTAATTGGCAACGCCGCATCCTAAGAAATTCCCGTATGGCGCCGTGGATAGATCTTAACTAAATGCTAGGGAACCCAGTTTGTAGGCCACTAGCAAAGCTATAACGGACTTCAACCCTTTTGAAGATCTCCTACCCTGTCGCTGGAGTAGGCCCTAAGATGGTGGATCTTACCAATCAGATCATCGACCCCGATCCGGCGAGCAATTGACCCGGCCACTGGCCTCCTTTTGAGGCATGGCTCCAATTGTGTCTAGAGTGGCAAAGGCTGCTCACGTGTAATACAATGAGGGCGTATAACGATATGATCAGAGAGCGGGAGCCGGGATCGAACCGCGTGGTAACCTTCAGTTGTGCTAAAGCGTAGCATAGCACGTCCTGTCCGACCTTTCTGGCGCGGCTCCGATGGAGTGTCTGTTGATCGCTGAGAGACCCTAGCGAATGTGCCCTCGGAAGCCTTGACCGGGCAAGCAATCGCTTTCATACGGAGTTCATTTTCGGGGCTATCAAGGGCCGGCAGCCCATGTACTGGCGCAAGTATAGCATGACAGGAGGAGCGGGCTTTTTTGAGTATCCGAGAAGCCCTGTTATAAGTCCTAATCACCCAGATCGAATCTGGGTTTGTCTTTGGAAAAGAGTTCTTTTGGGGCCCCTCTTCCTTAGATACACCCTTGCCAGCCTGCCCACATCAGCCTCTAATGGAGCTGGCACAGCGTGGTCCGATCACACGAAGCATCAAGCTCCGTCAAAAGGCAGGGGAATGTCTGCCAGAGTAGAGCCTTGAGGACGACGCGTAAATACACCCCAGGCCGCCCCGGTAAATAGGAGGATTCAAATTGCGGCTATGGATAGGCTGCGGGTACTCTCTCGGTAATTCCTAGTCTGCGACTCCTGGTAATCGCTTGTGTGAAATTCCGGACCCGAAGAGTGTGTTCCAATCCGGTCGTCCTTCACTCCAAGTACTCGTAATCTGTACGCTTGATAGACGTCCTAAAAGGGGGTTCCTGGCAACCAGAGAAAATCCACTGAGGACTGATAGATGGCGGTAGTTGAGCTAAGGGCCACCGCGGTTACCGTGCGAACTACGATGGTTTCAAGTATTCGGACTCCTCGCAGATTGAGCATGTTCCCGCTATCAAGAGTGTAGAGTCGCAGGAAGTGTTGAAGTCTCAAGGGGCTGCTTGGATAATTGCTTAGGGATAAGGCGGTGATGTGGGTTCGTTCTGGCTCCCGTGGGTCGGGTTTGGGGGGGTTGCGGGGCTGTTCAACCGGGTTAGTAAGCACATATGTTGGAGCAGAGGGGGGACTTGTAATTAAGTGAGTTGTCACTGGAATGGGGTGAAGGTTGATGTGCCTGCGGCACTCGCAGCTTGTGATGGGCTTTAATTTCCCACCACCGCTTGGTGTTCGTCCTTCCAGCCTTTGGGAAAACCTTAACCCTTACATTGAGCTATCACTAAGCATCCAAATCATCACAAGCCCAGTCCAATCCTCCACCCCACACCCACTCTCACCTCCATCGTGTTCTTTCTTCTCTTTTCCTTGCTTTTTATAATCCTGGAATATTCTCCGCCTTCTTTATGTCAACAATTCGGACAATTTCTCCCTGACCAAAAACCACCTCCGCGCACTCGCTGCCTGACCGCGTAAGTAACCGAGCCCCTTTCCTTGCCTCCAATGTTGCTCACCGGCATCTACCGTGATCAATCTTCGGATGGGTGTCCGCCGTGCCTGCTCACACACTAAATCCATCACAGGAATTACTGCCGTTTCAAACGGATAACCTCGCTTCTAAGCGCTCGCTGCCTTGTTTACGCTGCAATGACCACAAGTGAGGGCGTGCGGACTAAGTTTACAGGCAACACATCTTTATATGTCTTTATAGCGCGTTTCCGACCGCCAATTTTCCTTCAGCGGAACATTGAAACGGTTCTAAGGCAATGCGAATTGGAGAGGGCGGAAGAGGATGAAGACAGTGAGGTATCGACACCTGTTACGGAAACTTCGACTCTTAGTGATCGATGGTCGAGGTCTTCAACGAGTGCAAGATTCCCCACGCGTCGTACGGAGTCGTTGAACCAAATTATTAACAGACTAAGGCCCCCGATTCCTACCGGTGGAAAGATGGAACCCGTTTTAAAAGTTGAGGCGAGATCTTTGATGCGCAAATGGCCACACAAACCTCGAGTTCACCCTTCAAGTTCAAGTAAGCATATGGGGATTTGGGGGAGAAAATAGAGCTGTGTTGTAATTAATTCCTCCTGTGTTAGACGATTGTATTCGGGGCACTCGCAACACTGGCGATCGACGTTCTTTCGACAAACCCACACACATTCGTTGCCGATGTGAGCTCACGATCTATGAGAAGCCCGATCCCTTGAGGGCCGCACAACCCTCCAATGTACGGCGAACCAGATCCAAATCCAAGGAGGAATCGAGCATAAATCCACTTGTTCGATACAGGCAATTTTGCACAATCACTTACCGTTCTGAAGAGTCTGCGGGCATCGAAATGCAGGATCCATTCTATATCAGGGCTGGCGAGCTCTTCGTATTTACCAACCGTGGCCCAATCCAGAGTTTCGGCCTGGCCGAGAGCTATACAGCTGAATTTGCTTTGCAACCTATCAGTACCAACCAACCTTGGCCTCCCTTGATTTCCAATAGCTCAGGGGGGTGGGACGACCCAACCACTGTCCAACTCGTTGGAGTTTTTCATACCCTCCCTATGGCTCCCGCAACTGCTCACCATGATCTCGAATTCCGAACAGGTATGCTAGGTGAGCCCCGCGGGCTCGCAGATATCCAGCTTGAACTGCACTGCAATTGGGATAAACAAGGCACCATCGCACGCGGTGCGGAAGCTTACCAGCTCATGCCCTCAAGACTGCCAACCCCAGTGTCAGAGAGAGGGCGTGATTTCTCGCCCGTAGACTCCACACTAACCTGTTACATCTTCAACGCCCCCTTAGAGGACGAACGTTTTCATGGGTATCTTGGACAACCAGCTATCAAACATCAGCACGCGTTTACTGTCTCCAGATATACATGCCCTTTTTGTGATGGGAGAGAATTCACAAATCCAACTAGTTTACATTTCCACCTTATTACCTCTCACGATTTGTTCCAGTTCAAAGTAAGGTCAAGGAAGGCCAGCAATGGTCTCAGGAGTAGCGAGAGGCATGAAAGTATTGTGGAGGTCTTTGTAGACCTAGCAAAAGATTCTATGATTGGGAGAGCTAGTGACCATGTTCCGGATCACAGGACTTTTCGCTGGGTTAAGCCTTCAGAAATACTTGATGTCGATAGAATACTTAATGGCGACTGGAGTTGGTTGAACGAAAGGAAGGGCATGTCCCTGCATAATCGGAGGGATATGGCGACTGGAGGGACTCTTATTCCCTTGTCTAAGAAGAGAGTCAATTTGAATGAGGTCGGGGATTTGCCGGTAAACAAAAGGCGGAAATATCGCATACCCGTACCAATGAATGGACTGCAAGGGCTGGTGTTTATAAGGAGTAGATCGAAAAGATTTGTATATCCGGGTGAGGAGCTGAGTGAGAGTGATGATGATGTCGATGAGGGCTGGCTGCAGATGGAACACAAAGAAGTAAGTAGGGGTTGTGTAGGCTTCAATATCGATACTGATATTCAATGTTTTGTAGATCATCGAAGACTTCACTGATGTGGCTCGGAATGAGATGACCTTCATGCAACTCTGGGACAGACATCTGTTTTTAGAACGGTAGGTCATCAGTTACCTCCCAATTCTTGCTTCACAGCTAATCTAGCATAGACCGATAGGATATTCACATATCCCGCAAGTCCTCATTCGCTTCGCCCGTGAGCAGGCTGAAAATATGAGAACATCTCAGCTTCTTGTTGAATTTTGGAAACATTGCCTGAATCTTGTTCAGTACGGAATAATAGATACCGAATGTGTAGCCTTCTGTATGAAGATCATCAAAGGCGAAGGCCAATGGTCCTCTGCTGGGCGGGTGGAGTGGGGAATTGGGCTATCAGGGCCGCTTGTATTAGATGCCCCGGAGACCGCTCCAACTAAACTTGAGGATGATACGGACATTCTAGACTACCTGCAGATGCCAGAGATAAACTCGGGGTTCTGTACATGCGGGAAACCGTTCGATAAGCCTGAAATGGTGCTTTGCAATGGAGATGTGAGTGTTTCTTAATATTCCAACCACCCCACCGTCGTTTCTGCTTCGCTATCTACAGATTTAAGAATTTCCGTCCCCTCAAACCCACTGTTACACACTAACTTTCCCCAGAATTGCGAAACGCGATGGTTCCATAGATCCTGCATCAATGTAGAACGAAACCAAGAGGGTTGGCGATGCAGGTTTTGTCAGGAAGAAGTCCTCCAGAGCGGCAGCTGATTCCGATTCCGTGGGTACTACTCATGGGTGTCCGATCCACTCACCAACCATACGTCGGAATACTAACTAGGTACTTATTCATAAAACAGCGGAATCACCCATAGACCTCAAATACCGCCCCGTTATCACGTTTTCTGATCCTACCTCTTGGCCCATGGCGGGATGTTTGGGGAAACATCCTCCCAGGCCCCATTTCTTCTGCCAGCCCAGCTGGCCATTATGTACTAATAGTAGCGGGACTCGGGCGTTCACTGTACCTTTATTTCTTCCTGTTCGTCGTTATCCTTTATTTCATTCTGTCTTGGAGACCTCATAGACGCGCCTGGCTACGGCTTCACTTAAGACTTTGTCTATGTTCCGCGGTGTTTCGGTTTGGTGGAGGGCTGTATACTACAATCTATAGATCTGGCGAGGTTTGGCTAAGAGAAAACGATACGGTTTTCTTCCTGGGCGCTTATCTATTACTATTGCTTGTTCCTGAGGATTAACGGCTCCTCAAATCATACTGTAGGTAGGTTCCTGGCGCCGATAGCGGACATTCAATTCAATAAGCTACGAACTTTCTATGAGCTAAGGATCTGCAATACTCCAATAGTCAGCGCGAGGAAGCGAGTGGCACATCCCGTTCAAAAGCAGGTTCCCTTCTCCTGCATCCGTACGCTAGTTTCACACTTCTTGGATGCTCTAGCGTTAGGGCTGAGTGCGGTTGGAGTCTGGATGGGATTGCTTCCGTTTCTAAATATTTGCATTTTGCCCTACTCTTACCACGCATAAAGACTCATTCTACGAGGTGTAAATTTTCCCGACCACCGCTAGCTCCTCTTAGGGCCGAGGCTCGCCTTGAGCACCGATCTCAGGCAGCTGTGCCTCACGTTCGAGGGGAACGCTTGCCCCAAAAGCTACGGGACCTGTAAATCTAAGGGTGACCCAAAGTGTGGCGGTGATGAGCAATAATAATATAGCAGGTAGGCATGAATATACATGGGGTTATACTCGAGTATATAATAGGCCAGAGCCGGAATTTCGTTTACCCCGGCGCTGGTACTCTACGCTATGCATTTCATCTGACGAATTCTGCCTTTAATGACCAACACTAGCCGCGGCATCAAGACGGAAGCCAGCCTAGTATGTGAGTAGCATCAACCATAAGTGTTACGTCAGCTGACAAAATAATTTAACACGTGCTACTAGCAAGGGTAAATGGGGTAAGCTTCCTATTGGCATTTTTATGTTAGTTACGGTTTAAGATACGTGATTTTTTTATGATAGTATTATTAGACTTGCTGGTACCGTAAAAACTCCTTAAACCCACCATCGCCCATCGGCCTCGGATCCCTCCGATCAGAGACAAAACACCCTGCGATGGAATAGCGTTTTCGGGATGGGGTATAGCTCGAGGAGGGTTAGTTTATTGGATATTGTTAACTAGTATTTGTAATTTCGCCAACCTACTCAGTTAAGCCTATTATGGTTTAGACAATGATTTCTTTTGAGATCTCCGATGGTGGATTTAGGGAGATTATAAGGTACCGTATACGATAGTAATTGAGTACAGTGACAGAATTTTCCTATTGGTTTAGTGAAGTAAAACTAACCACAACTCCATTATCCCTAAATATTACTGTCTCTCATAAGGTTAAAATAGACCACTGTATGCTCATTAGGTATTGAGAAAGAGCAACATTAAGAAAACAAAAAACTCTGCGTCTAACGCAATGGCGCTGCATCCGGACGCCACCCACTCGTCTTCTGTGTCCCCTGTGTCCTGTGCATCCGGAGTCTATCAGGAGAAAGAAACTCTCTATCCAGATGCCACCTGTCACAGCCAGGAGGGATGGCATGGTTATGAGGGGGTTCCTCAGTTATATGGTTGCTATGCGGGTGGATTTCCTTGGTTGGCACAATGGTAACCTGAATATAGGTTTGGCAGAACAGACTTGAAAGTGGTGGAAGCTATGGGCAGGGGCAGGTAGCAATGGATTTGTAATAGGTAGATATCTTTTGTTGTATAAAGGAGTGTGCCCCTTCATATTTTATATTTATTATGCAAACTGGTATTTTCCTCTCTTTACCTGTACTTGAGAAATATAACTGTCCTCAAGACAAAAATCTGAACTCCAGAACCTTGTCCCTGACGCCTGAACTCAGAACAAGTATTATCACACTTGTTTACCTGTACCTAACTCCTGACCCTTACTTCCTACCTTACTCGGTATTGTGTCTTGAGCTCCTTGAACTTATATGGTTCCTGACATCTAAAGTGTGTACCAAATCATTTGTAAGGAGGAACACCTTGGTATTAAGGCACAATTTCTGAAAATAGTCTGAGCTTCAATTCCCCTGAGATTCATATTTATTTTGAAATTGTCAAGCTGCATTAGTTATGATAGTTAAAAATAGATTTATTCAATATGTTGTATAATTTACAAAAATATAAATATTGTAGATAATAGAGCTTTACTTCCTGTATAAAGCTAGATATATTTGAAAACTAGAATATATTTAACTTGTAGTAACCCTCTGGTGGGATTTGTATCTAGTAGACACAATTGACTTGTATTCTTCTAATATGTAAATAGTGCCAGTATCATAGGAATTAATCATCTGCTTTACTCTATTTGAAAACTTCCAAATCAATTGGTTTGGTATATGCCCCATAGCTGCAGGAACTAAGCTCTTAAGATAAGGAAAATCATCCTCACAATACTCACCTGTATACCACTTTGCTACCCCTCAAAAGCATTCTATAAAGTTGATCTCACTGATGAAAGGGGAATAAAATAGTACCAAATCGCTAGCAGCCTCGGTAGCCTTTTGGAGATCTCTTTTCTGGGCTTGAAAGTCTGCTTGCAAAGCAAGCGAACGTCTGACACAATATTGGCCATCTTTGAGACATTTAGGATTGGGTTTATACTTACCTTTAGCTAATTCTTTACATTATTCAGTTAATAATCGACTGCCACTAGTAGGCCAGAGATTATAATCAGTGAGTAGAGTACAGAGTCCTTTTGGAGTTCTATTAGTAGTTACTATACTTGGAAACTGGCCATTATCTGGATGGTTAGAATCAACAGCGAAGGTTGTATGTATTGGTCTTGCAATCTTTGCTCCATCCTAGAAATTCATTTTTGATATTTTAAAGGCATCATCTGTATACTGATTATAGTTTTTAGCATTGCTAAATATGAACAAGGCTTGAAAACTGTGAAACCAGCTGTCAAAAGCAGGAATAATCTTTATCAGTATTAAATTCAACAGCTTTCCTCCATCCCACCATACATGTCACAAATAGTGATGGGGGTGAAAGACTAGTTACATCATCAAAGACTCCGAATGGAATGTTGAAGGAACTAGATTGGGCAGACCAGTAAGGCAGATTAGTTAGACACTTGTACCAGGAGTCAGGGCTGGAGCTATGTGGCTTCGCACAACTCAGGCTGGTGGGTAGTTGGTATGTTGTAATTAGTTGATCTACTTAAACAACACGCAGTTGTGAGTCATGTGATATAATAACTGTCATACATGACTTGCTTAGCAAGTCATGAATCATACCTATATGACAAATTTAGTACTCAAGGGTTTAGCAGGTAACTTGAGGGTATGAGTTGCAGGGTTAGGGTTGACATGAAGAGCAAGTATAAAATGGGTTACTAGGAGCAAGGGGTATAAGCTCTTTACACCATTATCTTTATATCCTGTTACCTATATCTTTACTAGTCTACTGTTCACCTCAGTAGCTATGTTGTGTATATCTACACATGAATGTGTGGTCAGATAGCAGTCTTGTGTTCAAAGCTACCCAACTCGGGAGAAGAACTTGAGTTTTGAACATTTGTGGATAAGGTATCATTACACATGTGAGGGAAGCACTAAGTAGTAGGAATTGTTACATTTAGTAGCAGTAGAACAAAGGATGTGTATAACGACCTAGCCAACATGAGCTATGGCAGCTAGAACCTACACCTATATAGGTAGCCTAGAGGCCAACTAGTAGGAACCAGCAGGCAAGTAAGCGCTTGACCTAGGAAGACCCTATAGCCCGGGCTCAGGGATGAACAGAGTCAGCTGGCCAGGTATGCAGGTACCTGGATACACACCGGAGCGGTATCAGTATACTTATGGATCTGTGAAGGGGCGGTTACTCAGCAAAGCCGGGTAACTGGAGAAAGGTCAGAAGTGTCTATCTCCGGCGATGGAATAGACTAGATAACAGTGAAAGGTCATCTGGTCAACCAGACAAGATTACCCTACCTGCAGGATCCGGTTAGCATGCCATGAGGCGCAGGTTACTGTGTCTAAAGTCCTGAGTTACCCTACCTTTCTATACAAAGTCCTGTGGGGAGTTTGGGAAAAATGACAGGAATGTTTGTCACGTGAAGCCATGCATTATACGGGAATCAGGGGTGCTGGGGGATGCTGCTGGGCGAGCTACGAGGCTCCGAAAAAGCTGTAAATTGGGGACATTCTTCCTGCGATACGCCTCCAGCCCCACCTTCAGGCCCGGACATCTTGGGCAACCGGTTGGGTGGTTGTGTCCAGACTGGGAAAGAGGGATCTTTGAAGACATGGTCGCAATACCCTATACATCGCTATTGTCTGGCCAACCATGGGCTGTTTGCACTATATACGAGTGGGCATAGGGTGGAAGTGTAACGGCCCAGCATACATGAGCTATGGTAGGCGGAACTTACACCCATACAGGTAGCCCGGAGGCGAACTGGTAGGAACCGGCAGGCAAGTGAGTACTTGACCTACGGAGACCCGATGGCCCGGGCTCCAAGATAAGCAGACTTAGTGGTCACAAGTATTTAGGTACATGGCTACACCCGAGATTGGTGTCAGCGTACTTAGGGACCTATGAAGGGGCAATACACAGCTGGGCTGGGTAACTGGAGAAAGGCCCAGTGTGTCCATCTCGGGAAGTGGGATAGATACGATAATAGGAGAGTGTCCACTTGTCCACCAGACAAGATTACCCTACCCTCAGGACTGGGTTACCCTACCTTGAGGCTTGGGTTGCCCTGTTCAAGGACCTGAGTTACCCTACCTTTCAATACGAAGTCCCTCGGGGAGTTTGGGAAAAATGACTGCAATGTTTGTCACACGAAGCCATGCATAATACTGCAATCTGGAGTTCCAGGAGATGCTATTGGGCAAGCTACGCAGCTACGAAGAAGCTGTAAATGGGAGACACTATTCCTATCATGCCCCTCCGGCCCCGCCTTGAGGCCCGGACGTCATGGGCAAACGGTTGCGTAGTTGTGTGCAGTCTAGCAAAGGAGGATCTTTGGAGACCTGCTTGCAACACCGTATACATTGCTGCCGTCCGGTCAACCGTAATCTGTTCGCGGGATATAAAAGGGGGCATAGGGTGGAAGGTGGAGTACCTCTTCCAAGTTGTTTGGAGTAAAACAGACGAAAACCGACAGAGTTAACGGGAGTTAACTGTAGGGGTCCCGAAGGTGGTCCGGGGTGGTACTGGGGTGACTGGGAGAGTTTTACACCTACCAAACCCAAAAGTGTCCCCAACCCCATAGGCTCGAAAGGGGAAGTGCAGAGACACTAGGAGCATGATTCCTACCACAGGTGAGGTTGATCCCAGGTGGTGGTCATGGGTAGCACCCATTGGACCGCTCTCGAACCACCGTATCCTGCGGAAGACATCGGAAGCCTGAGACTCGTAAATAGCAGATAGATAAACCACTCACGCTAGCTTCCGGGGTCAAGTAGAAATCAACGCTCATGGGAAGGGTGTCATAGATAGTCTAGTTCAGCAAGGTGTCTTGACAGTTAGCCACTGGCAAGTCACCGATGCGCAGAGGTTTTCACTACGGCGGGCAGAATGGAAATGCGACACAGAAACGATATGCACATATGGTCAACGCCAACTAGAGAGTGTCGACACACGCATGCCTGAAAGGGGTGCCAGGAGACATGTCGGACCACTCTTAGCGGAGAAGGGTGTGCTCGAATAGGTGGAGTAAAGTCATGGGGGAGTTTCTGGCATGAGATAAAACTACCTGAACATCTATGCGAGAACTCTCCTACTCCAACAATCAATCCTCTCGAGACCTTAATTGAGTGAAGCGTCAGGCTTAACGATATTAAGTTTTACCATCTACTTTACTCTTACATCGGTGTGAACTTTTGGCGATAAGTTTGAAGTTGTTTGGTGCGGTCGCAACCTTGGGATCCATCTTCCTAGAGGTGCCCCCGTTATGGTATATCGTTAAGCGAGCTCCTCGCTTAACTCCTCTCCTGATTAATTCTTTCCGACCATCGGCACTGACCTTGCATGAATACTGGTACACTTGTCTAGCACAAGTAGCCTAGGGTGGAAGGCGCAATGCCTTGTGCCGAACTTCGAACCAGAATGGAATGCAACGCGGATTCAGACCTTGACCTGGACGAGAACACCGCTAACACATTTCGTGCGTCGGTTTTTGCGGATGTTCGCGGTACTGCCTGGGACAGCCACCAGTTGCTCTTGGAGGCCGCTCCAATTCAGTTACCTGCTGAATGTCTGGACCTTATGATTACAGACCCTCGCACTGGGGCGCTCTCATTTATTCAAGACCCTACCCTAGTCCATAACACGCTCCCTCCCCTGCCGCACGGAGTTCTCTTTAGCGAGGTCTCCCGCGAATTCGTCGAACCTTACATCGTGTGGGAAGTAGCCAAGGCGATTCAGGACGCGAAGCGGGAACTGAAGAACTGCAACAACCAGCAGCAGCAGGTATTCCGAACACAGACCACTACGGCAGCGGTGGAATGGATGAAAGTCCCGTAGGAGTCATACCTGGGGATGATAAGAGATCAGCAAGCATTGAAGACTCGGATGACAGCTTTGGAAAAGGCTTTCGAGGGCGGGTATAGTATTGATGCCGAGAATGACGGACTGATGTTAGAGGCAGCGCCCCCACTTCGGCTCGTACATACCAAGCCGGAGAACATTGGTATGGAGTTGGCTATGAGCGCCAGAGATGACCAATGGAGGGCGTATTTGAGCCCAATCGGCATACGAATGTTGGAAAGCCGGAAAGGTAACAGCTATAGCTATACCTCTTCCTTGTCAAGAGCATCTACCGGCTCCCTGTTAGTCCCCCCCTCAATTGCCCGCAGTCGGTCGGGAAGCCCTACGGTCGGGCCAACGGATGGACATCGAATAAGAAAGAGGACCTCCAAGCTGAAGGGCATTACAGCACCAGATATGCCTGACCCTACACCTCGACCGACCCCTGCTCCTATCATCCCTCCCGCAACACCTTCAGTTGCAACTCCTATACCTTGCATCGCCGCCCCAAGACCCACACCTCTACCAGTTTCGTTGCCCGCTCCTGATACCATCCCTGTCACAGCTTTCGCGCCAGCAGTATCGGCTACCCCAGGGTACCAGCCACTGCTTGTGGCTTCCCCTGGATTCTTTGAACAGGTAAGACGCCAGGAAGAGCAAGCACCCATGGCTCCATCACGAGGGACTCTCATCCCCAGACCTGGGACACCTGCTCGCTCCGTCCCTTGGGCACCAGTGATCCCTTCTGCCCCCTCAAAACCCAGTCTTCCTTCCGTGCTCCCCACGATCACAAGCGGTGAGTCGGACAGCCAGGACGAGTTCTGTTTGTCGGGCTGCAAATCGGAAGAGACCCGCATGGGGTGGATT
>PYWC01000014.1:2079309-2101411 GCA_003182015.1 Tuber magnatum
CCCTCCGGCCCCGCCTTGAGGCCTGGACGTCATGGGCAAACGGTTGCGTAGTTGTGTGCGGTCTAGCAAAGGAGGACCTTTGCAGACCTGCTTGGAATACCGTATACATTGCTGCCGTCCGGTCGACCATAAGCTGTTCGCAGGATATACAAGGGGGCATAGGGTGGAAGGTGGAGTAACTCCTCCAAGTTGTTTTCAGTAAAACGGACCAAAACGGACGGAGTTAACGGGAGTTAACCGTAGGGGTCCCGCAGGTGGTCCCGGGTGGTACCAGGGCGACCGGGAGGGTTTTACACCTACCAAACCTCAAAGTGTCCCCAACACCATAGGCTCAAAAAGGGAAGTGCAGAGACACTAGAAGCATGATTCCTACCACAGGTGAGGTGGATCCGAGGTGGTGGTCATGGGTAGCGCCCATTGGACCAATCCCGAACCACCCAATCCTGCGGAAGACAGCGGAAGCCCGAGACTCGTAAATAGTGGATAGATAAACCACTCACGGTAGCTTCCGGCGTCAAGTAGAAATCAACGCGCATGGGAAGGGTGTCAGATATAGTCTAGTTTAACAAGGTGTCTTGACAGTTAGCCACTGGGAAGTCACCGATGCGCAGAAGTTTTCACTCCGGTGGGCAGAATGGAAATGCGCCGCAAAAACGATATGCACATATGGTGAATGCCGACTAGAGAGTGTTGACACACGCATACCTGAAAGCGGTGCCAGGAGACGTGTCGGACCACCCTTAGCGGAGAAGGGTGTGCTCGAATAGTTGGAGTAAACTGATGGGGGAGTTTCTGGCATAAGATAAAACTACCTGAAAGTATATGCGAGAACTCTCCTACTCCAACAATCAATCCTCTCGAGACCTTAATTGAGTACAGCGTCAGGCTTAACGATATTAAGTTTTACCGTCTACTTTACTCTTACATCTGTGTGAACTTTTGGCGATAAGTTTGAAGTTGTTTGGTGCTGTCGCAACCTGGGGATCCATCTTGCTAGGGGTGCCCCCATTACAAGAACTGCGAGTACTGCAATAGTAACAAGGTCCTTAACCGAAGGCAGCACCGCTGGGCTGAATTCCTGCTACCGTTTAACTTCAAGGTGGTTTACCGAGAAGGACAGTTGAGTGAGAAGGGGCATGCTTTGTCGCGGCGGAGGAACTACCGCCCTGAAGGGGGCAGTCATTTTCCACCACAGTCGTTTTTTTGCCCGGACAATGGGTTGGGAGCCAGGAACGTCACATCTTGCGACCACCGGTGTTGCCAGTGTGCCTGGGATTTCGGCTGCAGTCTTCCTTTTTGGATCAACTGCGGGTAGCGATAACTGAAGACCAGGAGTACTTAAGGATCCTGAAGGCAATAGCTGCCGGTGAGAAAGAGGTTGACTGACATTTCATGACGGAAAAGGGCTTACTCTTGTACAAGAACAGGTGGTATGTTCCCCAGGGTCAGAATCTGAAGCAGACAATCATGAAGGCAGAACATGACTCCCAAATCGCGGGACACTTTGGGACTTACAACACCATTGGCGGGGTGAGGGCTAACTTCCACTGGCCTAAGATGGATGAGCACATTACCGACTATGTGCGGACAGGTGACGCATGTCAAAGAAATAAATCCATCAGGCACAAGAAGTTCGGGCTGCTGGAACCTATTGATGTTCCTATGCAGCCGTAGATAGCAATTTCAATGGATTTCATTGTAGCCGTGCCAGAGTCCGAAGGGTATACCAAGATCTGGGTCATAGTGGACAGATTCTCGAAAATGGCCCATTTCATACCCCTGACCACAGAGGTACCTATCAAGGAGCTTGCCTTGATATTCCTGAAGGAGGCTTGGCGCCTTCATGGACTCCCGGAGTCAATTATCCCTGACCGAGATAGCCGATTCACATCCAAGTTCTGGATGAATCTGATGCACTTGCTGCAAGTGCAACTACACGTTTCGACTGCATTCGACCCAGAGACTGATGGGCAAACCAAGAGGGTTAATCAGACACTGGAGCAGTACTTGCGTAGTTACTGTTCCTATCAACAGGATGACTGGGTTTCGCTGCTACTGGTTGCGGAGTCTGCGTATAATACCTCAACATCAGAATCCACCAGGTTGTTACTATTTGAGATCAATTATGGGTTCAACCAGTGGACAAACTGGTCCGGTGTTGTGTCTGACAACCAAGGGATACACCCAAGTAGTGAACTCTTGGTTAAGGGATGGGACGGAACCTGGCAACAGATTCGAGAAACCATTCAACGGGCACAGGAATGGCAGTGGAAATGGCACGACCCGAAAGGGCTGCCATCCCCGGACTATGTTACATGGGAAGATGTGGCTGCTGGGCGGGCTCAGAAAGCGGACCGCGTGATGTTGAACCGGAAGAACATCCGCACCAAGCGTCCCATGCAGAAGCTGGACCAGGGGATGTTTGGCCCTTTCGTGGTCAAACGTTGGGTGGGTACCCAAGCATACGAACTCCAATTGCCAACCCGATGGATCATCCACCCAGTTTTCAATGTCACGCTGCCGAAACCCTATCGCGAGGATCCGGAATCGGGTAGGATCAACGAGATCCCTACCCCAGAGCTCGTGGACAATGAGCCCAGTTACGCTATTGCAGCTGTTGTGGACAGTCGCTGGTATGGTGGAACAAAGGCGAAGTTTCCGTCGCGCTTTGTCCGGTACCTGGTTTCATGGGAAGGCTATGGAGCTGAGGAGAACTCATGGGAGCCCTATCAGATGCTAGAAGGGACAGGCTTACAGACCATGCTAGATTTCCACCAAAGATATCCGTCCAATCACAGGGACCATAAGGTCTTGAGGGAATCGCGTCGTGGAAATAAAAGACCACTCTAAGCGGTCCAGGATGGACCGTAGTAAAGAGGGGGGTGATGTACTGACCCAGCATACATGAGCTATGGTAGCCGGAACCTACACCCATACCGGTAGCCCGGAGGCGAACTGGTAGGAACCGGCAGGCAAGAGAGTACTTGACCTACGGAGACCCGATGGCCCGGGCTCCAAGATAAGCAGACTTAGTGGGCAAGGATTTAGGTACATGGCTACACCGGAGATTGGTGTCAGCGTACTTAGGGACCTATGAAGGGGCAATACACAGCTGGGCTGGGTAACTGGAGAAAGGCCCAGTGTGTCCATCTCCGGAAGTGGGATAGATAGGGTAACAGGAGAAAGTCTACTTGTCCACCAGACAAGATTACCCTACCCTCAGGACTGGGTTACCCTACCTTGAGGCTTGGGTTACCCTGTTCAAGGACCTGAGTTACCCTACCTTTCAATACGAAGTCCATCAGGGAGTTTGGGAAAAATGACTGGAATGTTTGTCACACGAAGCCATGCATAATACTGGAATCTCGAGTACCAGGAGATTCTATTGGGCGAGCTACGCAGCTACGAAGAAGCTGTAAATTGGAGACATTATTGCTATCATACCCCTCCGGCCCCGCCTTGAGGCCCGGACGCCATGGGCAAACGGTTGCGTAGTTGTGTGCAGTCTAGCAAAGGAGGATCTTTGGAGAGCTGCTTGCAACACCGTATACGTTGCTGCCGTCCGGTCGACCGTAAGCTGTTCGCACGAGATACAAGCGGGCATAGGGTGGAAGGTGGAGTACCTCCTCCAAGTTGCTTGGAGTAAAACGGACCAAAACCAACGGAGTTAACGGGAGTTAACCGTAGGGGTCCAGACGGTGGTCCTGGGTGGTACCGGGGTGACTGGGAGAGTTTTACACCTACCAAACCCAAAAGTGTCCCCAACGCCATAGGCTCAACAATGGAAGTGCAGAGACACTAGAAGCATGATTCCTACCACAGGTGAGGTGGATCTGAGGTGGTGGTCATGGGTAGCGCCCATCGGACCGCTCCCAAACCACCGTATCCTGCGGAAGATATCGGAAGCCTGAGACTCGTAAATAGTAGATAGATAAACCGCTCACGGTTGCTTCCGGGGTCAAGTAGAAATCAACGCGCATGGGAAGGGTGTCATAGATAGTCTAGTTCAGCAAGGTGTCTTGACAGTTAGCCACTCGCAAGTCACCGATGCGCAGAAGTTTTCACTCTTGCGGGCAGAATAGAAATGCGCCGCAGAAACGATATGCACATATGGTGAACGCCGACTAGAGACTGTCCATACATGCATGCCTGAAAGGGGTGCCAGGAGACGTGTCGGACCACCCTTAGCGGAGAAGGGTGTGCTCGAATAGTTGGAGTAAAGTGATGGGGGAGTTTCTGGCATAAGATAAAACTACCTGGACATCTATGCGAGAACTCTCCTACTCCCAAAATCAATCCTCTCGAGACCTTAATTGAGTCAAGTGTCACGCTTAACGATATTAAGTTTTACCGTCTACTTTACTCTTACATCCGTGTGAACTTTTGGTGATAAGTTTGAAGTTGTTTGGTGCAGTCGCAACCTTGGGATCCATCTTCCTAGGGGTGCCCCCGTTACAGGAAGGTGGAGTACCTCCTCCAGGTTGTTTAGAGTAAAACAGACCCAAAATGATAGAGTTAAGGGGAGTTAACTGTGTGGGTCTGGAAGGTTGTCGTGAGTGGTGCCGTGGTGACTGGGAGAGCTTTGCACCTACCAAGGCTGTCAGTGCCCCAACATGACAGCCTTTGTAAGGTAAGTGAAGCGACCCTAAACGCATGATACCTGCGACAGGTAAGGCAGACCCGAGGTAGTGGTCCTGGGTAGCGCCCATTGAGCTACTTCCAGACCACGGCATCCTATGCAAGACATCGTGGAAGCCCAAGACTTGTTAACAGTAGATAGGTAAACCACTCATGGCCACTCCTGGGAGGAAGTAGAAATCAAGGCACATGGGAAGGGTGTCCTGGATAGTCCAGTTCATCAGGGGTCTTGACTTTTAGCCACTGGCAAGAGGGTGATGCGAAGTGGTTTTTACTCTGGTGGGCAAAATAGGAATGCGGTGGAGAAACAATGACCGCATAAGGTGACCGCGGACTAGAGTGTGTCGACACATGCTTGCCTGAAGGGTGGTCCAGGAGACCTGTCAGACCACCCTTGGCAGAGAAGGCTGTGCTTGAACAGTTGTATTAAACTGATAGGGAAGTTTCTGGTATAAGATTAAACTACCTGAAAGTCTATGCGAGAACTGTCAGACTCCAACAAGCAATCCTCTCGAGACCTTAATTGAGTGAAGCATCAGGCTTAATGATATTAAGTTTTACGACTTGCCTTACTTGTACATCTGTGGGAACCCTTGACGATAAGTTGGAAGTTGGTATGGTCGCAACCTTGGGATCCATCCGCCTAGGGTACCCCGGTTACGGTATATCGTCAAGCGAACACCCCGCTTAACTCCTCTGCTGCTTAATTGTTTTCAACCTTTGGGACTGAGCTTGCATAAATACTGGCAACCTTATCCAGAACTAGTAGTCCAGAGTACAATATGCAAGGGCGAGTACCGAACTTCAAACCAAATGGAATCCAACAGGGATTCGGACCTCGACTTTGATGAGAATACAACCAACACACTTCGCGAGTCGGCTTTCCTGGATGTTCGCGGTATTGAATGCCCGAGCCACCAGTCACTCTTGGAAGCCGCTACTATTCTGTTACCTGATCAATGCATTTATCTTATGATTATAGATCCTCGCGCTGCCGTGTTTTCATTCTTTCAAGATTCCCCCCTGGTCTACAGCATGAGCCCTCCACCGCCAGGTGGTGTTCTCTTTAGCCATTTCTCAGCCTAGTTGGTCGAACCTTACATTGTCCATGAGATATCCTTGTAACTCAAGGCAGCTCAGCCGGAAATGAGAAACTGGAACAACCAGCAACAGCAGGTGTTTTGGAAACAGAAAACCAGGGTGCTGGTGGAATGGATGAAAGTGCAGCAGCAGGCATACCCGCGAATGTTGAAAGACCAGAAGGCATTGCAGGATTATACGGCAGCATTGGAAAGCGCCTTTGCAGGAGGGTATACTACTGATACCCAGAATGACATGCTATTGGCAGAGGCTGCGCCCCCACTTCCACTTGTCCATACCAGGGCAGAGAACTTCAGGATTGAATTGGCTGTAAGAGCTAGGGACGAACAATAGAGGGCATACCTAAGCCCCACAGGTATATGCATGCCGGAAAACCTCAAGGGCGAGGGCTACAGCTACACAGCTTCCTTCACCAGAGCATCAACGGGGGCACTATCCATCCCCTCCTCAATCACCCGCAGTGCTTCGGGAAGTCAGATAATTGGACCAACTGATGGACGTCCTGTAAAGGAATAGACATCCTGTGAAGAACAGGACATTGAAGTCGAAGGGCATCACTGCACCTGAATCGCCTGACCCTACTCCTCGTCTGACCCCTGCTCCTATTATTTCTCCCACAACACCTTCCCTTGCCACTCCCATACCTCCCATCGCTGCCCCCAGACACACAGCTGTATCAGTTTCATTGCCAGCCAATGACAGCTTTCCTGCCATAGCCTTCCCGCCAGCAGTATCGGTTACCCCGGGGTTCCGGCCACTGCGAGCAGCATAACCGTGGTTTTCTGAACAGGTAAGGCTCCAGGAAGAGCGAGCCCCCACAGCTCTCACATGGGGTACTCAAATCCCCGGACCCAGGACATCTGCTCGCTCTATTCCTTGGGTACCAGTGATTCCCTCTGCCCCTGTTAAACCAACGCTTCCCTGTGTGCTTTGCATGATCACAAGTGGCTAGTTGGATAGCCAAGACCAGTTCTCTCTGTCGGGCTGTATATTAGAAGAGACCCACATGGGGTGGATTCATTACCACTCCTATGGGTACAGGAAGGAACAACGGACCGCGATGAGGTACAGAAGAATGCGGAAGGAAGGAGATGGAAGACCAACCTTTGGGTATTGTGGGTCAAGGAGGTAGGCTGGCCCCCGAAGCAGCCCAGGAGCTGTTCAGAGCTTCTGGCATTTTTGTGGATAACATAGGCGGCTCCTGAGCGAACTCCTGCGGGTGGGCGATGCCCTGTTCCACCACCAACATCAGTACCATTTGGGGTTAACCCCCGCGATCATGGGAATCTGGATGGCCAGGACGAACACCTTGATAGGTGCGATAGACCATGGGAAACCCCAGGTGGAAATGCCAGGGGTAGTGGAGATAAAATATGCCACCTATGGTGGTACAGCGGGAGCGCGTGGAGATCCAGGAGACCCTAACTGTAATGTGTTCAGGCCAGGCCCTAGTCACGTAGGGCTACAATAGGAGCAGATGGGTTCTTGATGAACAAGAAGTGAGCGCTACTTACTAAAAGAGGCTACGAAGGGTGCAATAGGAGATCAGAGAAGTGACCGTTCAACTAAGTATATTAAGAATACTGTCTGTCGAAGTCTCCCGTTTCCATTGCGGAAATCAGGGGTCTTTAAATACGGCATAATACTTATCTCCAGTATGAGCGATATTGTAAAACATTTTGTGTATCAACTGATAGCATACGAAACAATACAAGTATCAAACGATAGCGTGAAACCAAATACATAACATGGTGTGTATCAACCGATAAGACACGAAACAATAGAAGTATCAAATGATAAGGTAAAACGAAACATAAAACCTAACCTAGTACCTGTACCAGTTACACTGACCATGACAGTTCTGGTGATGAGGATGCCGATTCTCCCCCTGATTTGACCCCCTTTCTTGGAGCTCCCAAGGATAATTGGAGCCAGGAGTAGAAACAGCGGTGGGACCGCCGTCCTCAGAATCTAGTATAGGAGTTATGGAGCAGATCGATCTGATGGCCATCCTCCAGATACCAGCAGAAGAAGCTGGAAAACCTGAGTGTCAATCCAGCCTTTTAGGGAAAGGTCACTGAACTCACCAGCTTTCTAATGCTGGTGGAGGTTAAGTTCACGTATTTTGCTGAGTGCAGGTTGACTTCCATGGACAGGGTAAACCTAGTGATACCCCTGCTAGAACACTCCACCTGAGCATGGTATCTAGGGCTGCACTCACACATCAATAAGGAGGTGGGCAAGCATACTGGAGTACCTATTAATAGCAGTAACCTCCTGGGAATGTGGAAAAGATTCTGGGAAGGGCTGGAACGAAGTTTCAGCGGTGATCCAGTGGAACCAGACTGCTCCCTTCTCCAGTGGCGAGACCTGGTAATGAAGCCACAGCACATCGATAAGTACCAGGCCAGGTAATTGACTACATGAATAACCTTAGCTATAGAGACCCTGTGCAGGTATGAGATAAGATATGGTAGGGCATTACCCAAGAGGTTCAGACTGCATGGGCACTCAAGGAGTCCCATCCCCGGGACTTGAACGACCACCTGGATCTTTTTTGGAAAGTTGAACATACGCTGGAAGACAACAACCAGTTCAGTAACCTTGTTATACATCCTGCCCAATGGTCTCAGCAAGCGGAAAAGAGGGATGATATGTCATCAACTTTGGTAAGATTTAAAAAGAAGGAAAAAGGTTAGGGCAGACAGTATCAGAGGCCGGCCAAATCTACTGATTTCAATGCGGGGAAACAGGCAAAGCTGGTAACCTCTGAGTATGCAAGAGCGCAATAAGGAGATGTGGTCAACTTTGACCAAACTTCAGGGAAGGCAGAACCAGTGCACCAACTGTGGACAAACTGGTCACTTCTGAAGGAAGTGTACCACAGTGTCTCCAGTCTTAGTTCATCTAAACAGGCTTGTGGGTTGTAACGGTCAGCCCCGGTAAGTGAGCATACGGATACGGACTAGCGGCTAAAGCCCACAGAAACGCCTCCTGCAGCTTTCTGGTCAAAAATACCTGAAGTCTGACAGGCATCACCCCAGATCATGGAGGTTGAAACTGGCGGCTCCGAATAGGTAAGGACCCACTCTGGTTAAGGTATAACCTTACCAACCTGTATCCATAGACTGCTGAGGGAGGGATGGAAAGGAACCCCAGAAGTGGCTGTGGGGAGGGGTAAGTACCCCTCTACTGCAGGAACGAGCCTAGTACTGAGTACAGCTAAGGGGTGTAGGCAGATAGATGTTATGGGTCGCACGCAGTGTAATGACCCAGCATACATGAGCTATGGCAGTCGGAACCTTCACCTGTACAGATAGCCAGGAGGTGAACTGGTAGGAACCGACAGGCAAGTAAGTACTTGACCTATGGAGACCCGATGGCCAGGGCTCTGAGATGAATGGGGTTAGCTTACCAGGTACTTAGGTACCTGGGTTCATCTGGGAATGGGAGCCAGGGCACTTAGAGACCTCAGAAGGGGCAGTTACTCAGCTAGGCCGGGTAACCAGAGAAAGGTCCGAAATGTTTACCTCCGGCAATGGGATGCACAGGGGAACAGGGAAAAGTTATCTGGTCCACCAGACAAGGTTACCCTACTCTGAGGTTCATGTTACCCTGCCATGGGGCTTGGGTTACCTTGCCCAAAGTCCTGGGTTACCCTATCTTTCAACAGGAAGTCCGTCGGGGAGTTTGGGAAAGATGACCAGAATGTTTGCCATGCGAAACCATGCATAATACTATATTCTGGGGTTCTGGGAGATGCTATTGGGCGAGCTATGCAGCTCCGAAGAGGCTGCAAATGGGAGGCATTATTCCTATCATACCCCTCCGGCCCCGCGCTGAGGCCCAGACGTTATGGGGGAACGGCTGGGTCGTTGTGTGTAGTCTAGCAAAGTGGAATCTTTGCAGACCTGCTTGCAACACCGTATACATTGCTGCCGTCCGGTCGACCGTAAGCTGTTCGTGAGATATACAAGGGGGCATAGGGTGGAAGGTGGAGTACCTCCTCCAAGTTGTTCAGAGTAGGACAGACCAAAACCGGTGCAGTTAAAGGGAGTTAACCGTGGGGTCCCGCAGGTAGTCCTGGGTAGTGTGGTGGCAGCACTGAGAGTTTTACCCCTACCAAGCCTGCAAGTATCCCAATTCCATAGGCTCTGAAAGGGAAGTGCAGAGGTACTGAAAGCATGATTCCTACCACAGGCAAGGTGGATCCGATGTAGGAGTTATGGGTGGCGCCCATTGGACCCCTCGCGGATCATGGTATCCTGCGGAAGACAACAGAAGCGCGAGAACTGTAAATAGCAGACAGATAAAGTGCCCACAGTGGCTGCGGGGGCCAGGTCGAGATCAATGCACATGGGAAGGGTGTTGTAGATAGTATAGTTTGTGTGGCGTCTTGACTGTTAGCCACTGGCAAGATGCCAATGCACTGAGCTTTTCACTCCGGCAGCCTAAATGGAAATGCACCGCAGAAACGATAACTGCATGAGGTGAATGCCTACCATAGTGTGTCGACACATGCATCCCTGCAGGGTGTGCCAGGAGACGTGATGGACCACCCTTAGCGGAGAAGGGTTTGCTCGAATAGTTGGAGCAACCTCATGGGGAAGTTTCTGGCATAAGATAAAACTACCAAACAGTCTATGCAAGTACTCTCTTGCTCTATCAATCCATCCTCTCGAGACCTTAATTGAGTGATGCGTCAGGCTTAACGAGGTTAAGTTTTACCGCTTACTTTACTCTTACATTTGGGTGAACGTTTGGCGATAAGTTTCAAGTTGTTCGGTGCGGTCGCAACCTGGGGATCCATCATCCTAGGAATGCCCCCATTACACAGGCCGAAATGGGCTATCGTTCCTGTGTTGGGTTTCTCGTTATCACTTTTGTTCCAGTTATATGTATTCCTTTACGGATTTCCTTAGCTGGAGGAGCAAGTCATAGGGCTTTATTTCGGTTGACGGTAGATGAGGTCTTACTAGACAAGACGCTGGACATTGTGGAAGCAATGATCCTTCGCTTGGAACCGGTCCAACGTCAGACCTTCACCCACCTCAGGGAAATCTGTTATGTTTCGTACTAGTGGAATTGGTTCCGGCTGGACTTGATCAATTAAACGGTCTTACTTCTCGCTTGAACTGATGCAGGGATTGGTACCTGAAATCATGCTGGCGTGACAGTAAACACCCTAGCTATTGACAAGACGAATCCCAATCCCCTAACATTTACCCAGCCATTGTGGCTACTCTGGTGTCGAAAGTCAAGAGATTAAAATCGTTAAGCCAAGATGACTAAGCCCATAAAGCAATCCTTCAGGCAGAAAAGTGGCAACTTGGGTCGCCATACCAAGTCTCTCCACCCGCATGTTATACTAGACTAAAAGATTGAAGCTAGACAGGTAAGTGGAGAGGCACTCGTGCTACTGGATAGTGGAGCTACTGGGCCGGTACTTAGTCGCAGATGGGTCTAACAGACTCAGGCACCTTGTGTGTAATAAAAGGTACAAGTGCCGACAAGTGACGCAAGGGGGAATCACATTCTTGAGTCAGGCTCACACTATACCAAACAATTGGCCCTGACAATGGGTGACCACCGCAATGAGATGCAGTTTGAAGTCAGCAATATGCCTGACTCCAAGGTGGATGGGCACTTTTTTTTTTTTGTAATCGATTTGGTTTATTTATTAAGCGGTACAAAGAACGCATGCACCTTTCAGTATTGCGATAAAAACCCTCCAACTGCAGTCCAACCACCTGCAAGAAGCCATAGAGAACCCTCTCAGGTACAAAAACCTGGATGCCCCATGATGGAGTTGGATACAGTGAACCCAACACCTCCACAAACATGTCACAACAAAGGAAAACCACACCTGATAGCGAGATAACAGTTATATCCCCACAAATTAGAAACTCCAGGACCCGGAAAGGGGCAGTAGAGCGCCACACTCTCCCACCCATAAAGGAAATACCTTGTAACCAAGACCCGACCCCCCTGCAGCTGAACGACTACCCTGGTGTGGAGCAGGAAAAAGGTAAGGCAAGCCAAATAGACCAAGGCGACAGAGGGCAGCAAGCGAGTAACGTCCTGAGCGGCCAAGGATGAACGCACCAGGCCCCGTGTAACAGGGGCACCCCTAGGAAGATGGATCCCAAGGTTGCGACTGCACCAAACAAGTTCAAACTTATCGCCAAAAGTTCACAAAAATGTAACAGTAAAGTAAATGGTAAAACTTAATATCATTAAGCCTGACGCTTCACTCAATTAAGGTCTCGAGAGGATTGATTGTGGGAGTAGGAGAGTTCTCGCATAGACTTTCAGGTAGCTTTATCTTATGCCAGAAAGTCCCCCATCAGGTTACTCCAACCAGTCGAGCACACCGTTCTCCGGTAAGGGTGGTCCGACACGTCTCCTGGGACCCCCTTCGGGGATGCATGTGTCGACACACTCTAGTCGGCATTCACCATATGCTGTTATCATTTCTGCGGTGCATTTCCAATATGCCCGCCACAGTGAAAACCTCTGCGCATCGGTGTCTTGCCAGTGGGTAACCATCCAGGCACCTCATGAACTAGACTATCTATGACAAGCTTCCCATATGCGTTGATCTCTACTTGACTCCAGAAGCTACTGTGAGCGGTTCATCTATTTACTATTTGCGGGTCGCGGGCTTCCAGTGGCTTCCGCAGGCCATGATAGTCCGGGAGTGCTCCACTGGGCGCTACCCATGACCACTACCTCTGATCCACCTTACCCGTGGTAGGAATCATGCTTTTAGTGTCTCTGCACTTCCCTTTCAGAGCCTATAGCATTGGGAGACTTGCAGGCTTGGTAGGTGTAAAACTCTCCCGGTCGCCCTGGCACCACCCGGGACTACCTTCGTGACCCCCACGGTTAACACCTGTTAACTCCGCCGGTTTTGGTCCATTCTACACTGAACAACTTGGAGGAGGTACTCCACCTTGCACCCTCTGGTCCCTTATATACCCTGCGCACAGCCTATGGTCGGGTGGACGGCAGCGACGTATACGGTGTTACAAGCACATTGGCAAAGTTTCCTCTTTGCTAGACTGCACAGAACTACGCAACCGTTTGCCCATGACGTCCGGGCCTCCAGGCAGGGCCGGAGGGGTATGACAGGAACAATGTCTCCAATTTACACCTTCCTCCCAGCTACGCAGCTCGGCCAATAGCATCCCCCGGAACCCCAGACTGCAATATCATACATGGCTTCGCATAACCAACATTTCAGTCAATTTTCCGGAACTCTTCCAGAGACTTCGTATTGCAAGGTAGGGTAACTCAGGACTTTGGGCAGGGTAACCCAAGCCCCAGGGTAGGGTAACATTGTCTAGCGGACCTGACAACTTTCCCCTGTTACCCTGTCTATCCTGTCGCCGGCGATAGATATTCTTGACGCGTCTCTAGCTACCTGGCCTAGCTGAGCAACTGCCGCTGCAGAACTCCCTGAGTACGCTGACACCGCTCCGGGGTGTATTTAGGTACCTAAGTTCTGGACCAGCCAATTCTGTGCATTCCCGGAGCCCGGGCCATCGGGTCTCCGTAGGCCAAGTACTTACTTACCTGCTGGCTCCAATCAGTTTGCCTTCTCGCTACCCGTATGGGGACAGGTTCCGTGTGCCATATCTCATGTATGTTGAGTCGTTACACCACTGCCCTCTTCTCTATAGTCGGTCCCGCACGGTTAGTGTCGCCTCTTATTTCCACGGATCAATTCGCGCAAGACGCTATGGTCCCTGGGCTTGGACTGGTATCTTTGGTGGAAATCCCGAATGGCCTGTAAGCCTGTCCCTTCTAGCATCTCATAGGGCTCCCATGAATTCTCCTCGGCCCCGTAGCCTTCTCATGAAACCAGGTACTGGACGCAGTGCGATGGAAACTTTGCCTTTGCTGCTCCGCACCATCGCCTGTCCACAACAGCGGCGATAACGTAACCGGGCCAGTTGTCTACACGTTCCGGGGTCGGGACTTCCTTGACCCTACCTCTTGCCGCATCCTCATGATAGGGTGCGAGCAATGTGAGATTGAAAACTGGGTGGATGCTCCATCTGGTGGGCAGTTGGAGTTTGCAGGCACGGTTACCCACTTGACGTTTGACCACAAAAGGGCGAAACATCCACTGGTCCAGCTTGTCCAGCGGACACTTGGTGTTGATGTTCTTTCGGTTTAACATCACTTGGTCCGCTTTCTTTGCCCACCCAGCGGTCACATCCCTCAAGGTAACATAGTCTGGTGATGGCAACCTTTTCTGTCATGCCATTTCCATTGCCTTTCTTGTGCCGGTTGAATCGTTTCTCGCATCTCTTCCCAGGTTCTTTCCCATTCCTTGACCAAGAGCTCACGGCTAGGGTGTATTCCTTGAGTATCAGACACGACACCGGACCAGTTTGTCCTTAGGTTAAACCTATAGTTGATATCAAATGGTGACAACCTGGTGGATTCTGATAATGAGGTGTTGTACGCCTACTCCGCAAGGGGTAACAGTGAAACCCAATCATCTTGATGGTAGGAACAGTAACTACGCAAGTACTGCTCCAGTGTCTGATTAACCCTCTCGGTCTGCCCATCAGTCTTCGGGTGGAGTGTAGTCGAAACGTTTAGTTACACTTGCAACAACTGCATTAGACCCATCGAGAACTTGGATATGAATCGGCTATCTCGATTGGAGATGATTGACGACCGGAGTCCATGAAGGCCCCAAACTTCCTCCAGGAATATCAAGGCAAGCTCCATGACAGGTATCTGCGAGGTCAGGGTTATGTAATGCGCCATTTTTGAGAAACTGTCCACTATGACCCACATCTTGGTATACCCTTCGGACTCTGGCAGCGCGACAATGAAATCCATTGAAATTGCTACCCAAGGCCGCAGAGGAACATCAATAGGGTCCAGCAGCTCGAACTTCCTGTGCCTGATGGATTTATTTCTTTGGCACGTATCACATGTCCGCACGTAGTCAGTGATCTGAACCTCCATCATAGACCAACTGAAGTTAGCCCTAACCCTGCCAATGGTCTTGTAAGTCCCAAAGTGTCCCGCGATGCGGGAGTCATGTTCTGCCTGCATGATTGTCTGCTACAGATCCTGACCCTTGGGAACATAGAACCTGTTCTTGTACAGGAGTAAGCCCTTTTCTGTCGTTAAATGTCAGTTGACCTCCTTGTCACCGGCAGCTGTTGCCTTCAGGATTCTTAAGTACTCCTGGTCTTCTGTTATCCCCACCCGCAGTTTCTCCAAAAAGGAAGACTGGAGCCCAAATCCTTGGGATACCTGCAACACTTGTGGTTGCAAGATGTCCCGTTCCTGGCTCCCAACCCACAGTCCGGGACGAAAAAATGACTTTGGCGGAAAATCACACCCCCCTTCAGGGCGGTAGTCCCTACGCCAAGAAAAAGCATCTGCCTTCTCATTCAACCGTCCTTCTCAGTAAACCACCTTGAAGTTAAACGTTTGCAGGAACTCAGCTCGGCGGTGCTTCCTTCAGCTAAGCACCTTGCTACTCATAAAATACTCCAAATTCTTATGATCCGTATAGATCACCAATTGCTCCATTACCGAGCGTAGAAACTGATCCCATTCCTTGAACACCACCACGATGGCTGTCATTTCCTTGTCATTGACATTATAATTCATCTCCGCTGGGTGAAACTTCCTATTATGGTAGGCCACTAGATGCCATCTCTCACCTTCACAGAACTGGGAGGGAACGGCTTGTAATGCAAAGTCACTAATGTCGCTTTCCCGCCGGGTTGGCCATTCAGGGTCAAAATGTGCTAGGATAGGTTTGGACGTGAATGCTTTCTTCAAATGGTTGCAGGGCTGCTCACACGCAGGTGTCTATTCCCATCGGAAATCCTTGTTTGTCAAGTCCATCAAAGGTTTCGCTATCTTGATGAACCCTTTTATGAACCGGCGATAGAAGTTGGCAAAGCCCATAAACCTTTGAATGTCGACAATGCATGTTGAAGGTGCCCAATCCCTGATTGTCTCCACCCTCTCCGACAACATAGAGATCCCCATATGGGGGATCTTGTATCCACGGAATTCAACCTCCTGTTGGTGGAAACTGGACTTCTTGATGCTTACACATAGTCTAGCTTTCCGCAATTTCTCCATCACACACCTCACCATCGTGACGTGCTCTTCCATAGTTTCGGAGTAGATCAGGATGTCATCCATGTACGTGATGATTCCTCCATCCATGAGATCCCGACAGACGTCATTTATCATACCTTGGAACATTGCCGCGGCATTACACAACCCAAACAGCATGACCGTGTATTCATACAGTCCATATCTGCACCGAAAGGCCGTCTTCCATTCCTCACCTTCTGCTATCCTCACAAGCTAGTAGCTGTTCGTCACGTCCAACTTGCTGAACACAACGGCTTTTCCAAACCTATCTCATGGTTTGTTCATCAATGGTAGAGGATACTTGCTCTTCAGCATGATTTTGTTCCGCCCACGGTAATCTATTACCAGTCTTAATGTACCATCTGGTTTTGGCTCGAAGAGGATAGTGGCTGATGCTGATGAACTGGATCCCCGTAGCTTTCCCGTTCGCAGCATGTCATGGAGATATTCCCGGAGTGCCTGAAGCTCCTTTTCCAATAACGGATAGATAGGCCCAAACAGAGGTTGACTTCCGGGTTGCAACTCGAACATATGGTCATACTTCGAGTGCTCCGGTAACGCCTCAACGCGTTCTGGACTGAAGATATTCTATAGTCCGTATAAACGGGTAGCCGCTTAACTGTAATGGCGGCACCTTCCTCCTTGGAGAATTGCACAATTCCCAATAGGTACACATTACTAGCGTCTCCAGCTAGTAACTCTTGATCTGTTATGAACACTAACCGCTTCTGCTCTGCCAGGCAGTTAGCATTGCACAAATCTGAGCACCAGGTCAGTGATCCAGTCTTCCAATCTAGGCCGGGGTTATGGTCTCTCAACCCAGACATAGTTAGGTACCCATCCACCTTGGTGTCGGGCATATCTGCGCCTTCAAAGTGCATCTGATTGTGGTGGTCACCTATCCTCATCTCTAATGACATGGTATAGTGTAGACCTGACCCGGGAATGTCATTACCGCTAGCCTTGCTTATTGGCACATGTACCTTTAGTCATACACAAGGTGCCTGCATCTGCTTACCCCATTGGCTAATAAGGAGCAGCCTAGTAGCTCCCCTATCGAGCAGCAGGAGCCCTTCCGCGCTAACCTGTCTAGCCCCTATCGTCCAATCCAACTTAACCCGCAGGTGGATAGACTTAGTATGAGAAGGCAAGTTGTCGCGCTTCTGCCTGTGTGCTTGTCTCGGTGACTTAGTCATCTTGGCTTAGTAATTCCCTTTAGTCTCTGGCCTTTGGACACAGAAGCGGCCACATAGGGTCGGCAAACGTTAAGAGATTGGAATTCAGCTTTTTATCAATAACCAGGTGGTTTACTATCCTGCCTGCATGTTTTCGGGTACGGAACCCTCCTCAGATAAACTTGAATATAGCATCATTTATTTGATCAAGTTCAGCCTGAACCAATTCCACTTGTACTAAATATAACAAATTTTTCCCCGTGGTTGGTAGAAGTCCTCTGTCGGACCAGTTCCCGGTGAAGCGGCCTTGCTTCCCCAATGTTGAGTGTCTCCTCGAGCAGGACCTCACCTAGCCTCAACCGAAATAATGTCCTATGACTTGCGCATTCAGCTAAGAAGACCCTAAAAGAAATACATATAGCTAGAACAAAGGAAATAACCAGAAACCCAACAAAGGAGAAATAGCTCAGTCCACCGCGCACGGCTCGCAACATGTACCTGCCCACACCACCTGGGTGTACTCAGTCTTAGGGTCGTTTATGCGCTAGAAGGGTACTTACCCATCGCCGAAGCCAGCTCCGTGTCTCATCTCCATCTATCGCTCAGGGGTCTCTGGATATGGGTTAACAAGGTTACACCTTAAACAGAATGGGTTTATACCTATTCCGATCCATCCGTATCAACCTCCATCATCAGAGGTGATACCTGGTGGACTTTAAGTATCTTTGACAAGGAAGCCGGAGGTCGCGCTTCAATGCGCTCCCGCCGCTTGTCCGTCCCTCTTGTCTCGCTTACCGCGGCTAACCGTTTCAAGTCATGAGCCTGTTTGGATGAACTAATGACCGGGGACTTGGCGGTACACTTCCTCCAGAAGTGACCACTTTGTCCACAGTTGGTGCACTGGTTGTGCTTTCTCCGATGTTCGGTCAAAGTCGCCGGGATTTCCTTATCCGCCATTGCATACTCAGAAGTCGCCAGCTTTGCCTGTTTCTCCGCATAGAAATCCGGAGGTTTGGCAGACCTCTGGTTTGGTCTGCCTATACCTTTTTCATTCATGAACCTGCAAGGTGTCGAGGGTCTACCCTGCTACTTCTCACTGGGTGGAGACCGGGGGGCTGGGTGGGTGACGCGGTTACTGCAGCGGTTGTTCTCCTCCCGCGTGTGCCCAACCTTCGGGAGAAGATCCAGGTACTCATTCAGGTCGGTCAGATGGGGCTCCTTATCTGCCCACGCATTCCGAACCTCTTGTATGATGCCTGATCGAACCTTGTCTCGTACCTGTACTGGATCTGTATAGCACAGCTTATACATATAATCAACTATCCAATCCAGGTACTCATCGATGTGATGGGGCTTCATCACCAGGTCTCACCACTCAAGAAGGGATCGATCTGGCTTGGCCTGGTCTCCACCGCAACTTTGTTCAAGCCGTTCTCGGAACCATTTCCATGTTTGTAAGGGGTGGCTGTCTTTGGCAGGGACGCCCGTGCCCTTGTTGGCTTCCTTGTTAATGTGCCCATGCAACCCCCGATACCATGCCCAGGGGGAGTCTTCCAGATGAGGGATCACCAAGTTTACATTATCCATGTCGGTTAACTTAGAATCCGTAAAGTATTTAACTTTGACCACTACCAGGGTCAAGAAGCGCGCGAGTTTTGTAACTTTGCCCTTGAATGGAGAGATACACCCAGCTTCCCCGCTTCTTCTGCTGGTGTCTTGGTGTTAGCCTAGAAGCCAACCCAGTACCCCTCAGGGCTCTCGCCAGCTTCCTAGCCCAGCGATCCCATCCGCGTTTCTTCTCATTGCTCCAGTCATCCTTGCGAGCACCCAGGAAGGTGGTCAAATCCGGGAGAGAATCTCCATCGTCATCATCATCTGAGCTGTCATGGTCGGAGTACCCTTGATCTCCGCCTGCTCCCGCCGTACCACCCCCAGGTGGGGCATTTCCGTCCCCACTACCTCCGGTGTTCCCGCGTTGGGATTCCCGGGGTCTATCGTACACATCAAACTGTTCCTCTTGGCCATCCTGGTTACCATCCTCTGGGGTGTTAGACCCTGATGGTCCTGATGCCGATGGTGGAACAGGGCGTCGCCCACCCTCAGGAGTTGGGTTAGGTGCCGTCTGTGTTATCCGCAGCAAAAACTGCAACTCTGGAGAACTCAAGGGTTGCATCCCGGGGCCAGCATGCCTCGATGACCCACAGTACCCACATGTCGGTCGTCCATCCCCTTCCTTCTGCCTCCTTCTATGCCTCACCGGGGTACGCGGTCCCTTCCTACACCCATAGCAGTGGTAATGAATCCACCCCATCTGGGTCTCTTCCGACTTACAGCCTGATAGACAGAACTCGTGCTGGCTGTCCGAATCGCCACTTGTGATGGTGGGGAGACCGGTGGGAAGACTTGGCTTCGCGGGTGCCGCGGAGACGACTGGTGCCCAAGGAATGGAGTGAGCAGGCATTGCAGGTCCGGGGATTGCAGTCACTCGTGACGGAGCCATGGGTGTTTGCTCCTCGCGGGGTCTTACCTGCTCGAACAATCCAGCTTACGCTACGCAGAGTGGCCAGACCCCTGGGGCAGCCGATACTGCTGGTCGGAATGCTGTGGCACGGAAGGTATCTGGAGCGGGCAATGAAACTGGCACAGGTGTGGGTCTTGGGGTGGCAATAGGGGGTATGGGAGTTACAACTGACGGGGTTGCAGGGGAAATGTTTGGAGCCAGGGTCGGACAAGGAGTAGGGTCAGGTGTATCTAGTGCTATGATACCCTGCGGTTTGGACATCCTTTTTCTTACTCGACGTCCATCAGTTGGCCCGACCGTTGGGCTCCCCAACCTACTGCGAGCAATTGAGGAGGGGACTGACAGCGAGCCTGTAGATACTCTTGAGAAAGACGGGGTATACCCGTATCCCTCACCTTCCAGACTTTCCCACATCCGTATACCGATTGGGCTCCAGTATGCCTTCCACTGATCGTTTCTGGCTCGCATGGCGAACTCCACGCCGAAGTTCTCGGGCTGGGTATGGACGAGCAGGAATGGGGGCATGGCCTCTAACACCGGTACATCGTTCTCAGCATCAATACTATACCCTACTTCAAAAGCCTTTTGCAAGGCTGCCATCCGCGTCTTCAATGCGTGCTGATCCCTTATCATCCGCAGGTATGACTCCTGCTGCACCTTCATCCATTCCAGCGCTGCCGTAGTGATCTATGTTGGGAACACCTGCTGCTGCTTGGTGTTCCAGTTCTTCAGTTCCGGCTTCACGTCGTCAATCGACTTGGCTACTTCCCGGACAATGTAAAGTTCGACGAATTCGTGCTGGAACCCGCTAAACTGAACTCCATGCGGCGCGGGGGTGAGCATGTTGTGGACAAAGGCAGGGTCCCGTACAAAGGACAGCGCCACGGCCCGAGAGTCTGTAATCAGGAGGTCAAGACATTTAGCGGGTAACTGGATAGGAGTGGCCGCCAAGAGCAGCTGGTGCCCGTCCCGGTCGATACCGTGAACATCCACAAAAACCGATGCTGGAAACGTGTTGGCGGTGATCTCGTCAAGGTCAAGGTCGTAATCTGGGTTGGATTCCATTCCGGTTCCAAGTTCGGTACTAGCCATTGCGCTTGCCACCCTGGCCTACTTGTTCTAGACAAGGTGACTAGTATTCACACAAGGTCAGTGCCAAAGGTAGGAAACAATTAATCAGGGGAGGGGTTAAGCGAGGAGCTCGCTTAACGATATACTGTAACGGGGGCACCGCTAGGATGATGGATCCCAATGTTGCGACGGTACGGAACAACTTTAAACTTATCGCCCAAAGTTCACACAGATGTAAGAGTAAAGTAAATGGTAAAGCTTAATATCGTTAAGCCTGAAGCTGCACTCAATGAAGGTTGTGGGAGGATTGATTGCTGGAGTAGGAGAGTTCTCGCATAGACTTTCGGGTAGTTTTATCTTATGCCAGGAACTCCCACACCAGTTTACCCCAACCATTCGAGCACCCCCTTCTCTGCTAGGGGTTGTCCAACAAGTCTCCTGGGACCCCCTGCGGGGATGCCTGCGTCGACACACTCTAGCCGACGTTCACTATATGCAGTTATCGTCTCTGCAGCGCATTTCCAATATGCTCGCCGGAGGGAAAACTTCTTCGCAACGGTGTCTTGCCAGTAGCTAACCGTCAAGGCACCTCATGAACTAGACTCTCTATAACAACCTTCCCATATGCGATGATCTCTGCTTGACTCCGGAAGCTAGCGTGAGCGGTTTATCTAGTTACTATTTACGGGTCTGGGGCTTCCGGTGTCTTCCGCAGGGCAGGGTGGTCTGGGAGTTATCCAATGGGTGCTACCCAGGACCATTACCTCGGATCTAACTTACTTGTGATAGGAAACACGCTTTTAGGGTCCTTGCTCTTCCCTTTCAGAGCCAATTGTGTCGGGACTCTTGCAGGCTTGGTAGGTGTCCAACCCTCCCCGTCGCCCAGCCACCACCCCGGACTACCTTCAGTACCCCCACGGTTAACACCCTTTAACTCCGTCAGTTTTGGTCCATTTTACTCGGAACAACTGGGAGGAGGTACTCCACCGTCCACCCAATGCCCCCTCCGATATCCTGCGAACAGCTTACGGTCGAGCGGACGGCAGCGACGTATGCGGTGTTGCCAGGATGTCCGCAAAGTTTCCTCTTTGCTAGACTGCAGTCAACTACACAACCGTTTGCCCATGACGTCCGGGCCTCAAGCGGGGGCCGGAGGGGTATGATAGCAATAATGTCTCCAATTAACACCTTCCTCCAAGCTACGTAGCCCACCCAATAGCATCCCCCGGAACCCCAGATTCCAGTATCATGCCTAGCTTCGCGCAACAAACATTCCAGTCAATTTTCCCGAACTCTTTGAGCAAATTCGTATTGGATGTAACGACCCAGCATATGTGAGCTATGGCGGCCGGAACCTACACCCATACAGGTAGCCCGGAGGCGAACTGGTAGGAACCGGCAGGCAAGTGAGTACTTGACCTATGGAGACCCGATGGCCCGGGCTCCG
>PYWC01000014.1:2102798-2156909 GCA_003182015.1 Tuber magnatum
AGAACTCTCCTACTCCGACAATCGATCCTCTCGAGACCTTAATTGAGTGAAGCGTCAGGCTTAACGATATTAAGTTTTACCGTCTACTTTACTCTTACATTTGTGTGAACTTTTGGCGATAAGTTTGAAGTTGTTTGGTGCGGTCGCAACCTTGGGATCCATCTTCCTAGGGGTGCCCCCGTTACCTTGGAAGGCAGGGTAACTCAGGATTTTGGGCACGGTAACCCAAGCCCCAGGGTAGGGTAACCTCGTCCTGTGGATCAGACAACTTTCCCCTGTTACCCCGTCTATCCGGTCGCCGGCAATAGACATTCCTGCCCTGTCTCCAGTTACCTGGCCTGGCTGAGGAACTGCCCCTTCAGAAGTTCATAAGTATGCTGACACCACTCCGGGGTGTATTCAGGTACCTAAGTCCCTGACCAGCCAATTCCCTTCATTCTCAGAGCCCGGGCCATTGGGTGTCCGCCGGTCAAGTACTTACTTGCCTGCTGGTTCCTACCAGTTCGCCTCCTGGCTACCTGTATGGGTATAGGTTCCGTCTGCCATAGCTCATGTATGTTTGGTCATTACACCCGGAGAGAGGAGGACAGGTCGCGCTGTGGGGCAAGTAAAGCTGACTGCATGCCAACTGGAACGGACAGTGAGAGGCCGTAAGGTGCCAGCCAGGTTGTGGGTGACCTCTGCATTGAGGGAAGTGCGACCCAGAAGGAGGAGGCACAGGGGATGCTAGCCTCGGAGGGAGGATGCCAGCCAAGGAGGTTGGAGGACAGTGCGGGCAGCATCAGAGCCAGACAGGGAGGAGGCCGGCCGAGGCCGATGGGGAGCAAGCAGACTGAGGCGCTACTGCATGGTGAGGAGGTGGGGCCACGATGACTCGGGCAGTAGGGTGTCAACCGACGTGAAGAGGAGAAAAGTAGGAAGACCCATATCAAGTCAGGTGGGTAATGACACGGCGACTGGGTGCAACTGTAATCACAGGAGCCCGCAACCTCCCAGCTCCCATCGTGCAGTGTATTACCGCTTCTCTCTTGGAGTCCCTTGTTCTCTGAGAGAAAGCGTTACTTAGTGGATGGGATACCACCACGATGTCATGAAGAAAGGAAGGGGCAGGCCCCTGATAGCCCTGAGGACCACCATGCCGAATGACAGTCACACCATCCCCTCCCAGAAGAAAGCCAACCGTGCAAATGCCAAGCGAGCCTACCAAAAGGAGGGAAAAGAGGAGAAGGGGGAATCAGGAGAACCCCCAGGAGAGGAAACGCGCCCCCCAGGAGCCACAACGGCGACCAAGGGAGGTGGAAGAGAAAGGGCAGCCCAAGCGAGGGCGTAGGATAGAGTAGCAGAGGGCTACACCCCCCTATCGGGGGCGGGGTGCAAGACCAAAAAAGTGGTGATAGTCCTCTGGTGTTGGGTTGTTCCCCAATAGGAAATCTTTTTCAATGACCAGAGTCTTAACGGAGATGGAGTGTGAGGTGGATGGGTACCTACCTATGTGTGGGTTGAAGGACCATAACTCCTACATAGAATCGAAGACAGGATCAGGAACCTGGTGCTCAGAGTTGTGCAAGGATACCTGCCTAGCAGAATGGGGGCGGTTAGTGTTCAGGACCGGTGAAGAGTTACTAGCCAAAGACTCTAGTAATTTGTCCCTGTTGGGAATTGTACAATTCTCTGACAAGGAAGGTGCCAATATTAGGGTTAAGCCCCTCCATGCGTATCAGGACTATGGGATACCTTCAGGTAAGAATGGATTGAGGCACTGTTGATACACGCAAAGTATGATTATATGATTGAGTTGCAACCTGGGACTCACCCACCGTTTGGGTCTATCTATCCCTTATCGGGAAAGGAGCTTAAGGCACTAGGGAATATCTCCACGAGATGCGAAGAACGGGAGAGCTGAGGCATTCCAGTTCCTCAGCAGCAGCCCCTATCCTCTTCATGCCAAAACCAGATAGTATATCAAGATTGGTAATAGATTACGGAGGGTTGAACAAAATCATAGTTAACAGTAAGTATCCTCTACCGCGGCTGAATGATGTGCAAGATAGTTGAAGAAAGGCCATTGTGTTCACTAAGTTGGACTTAAAGACCGGCAACCACCTTCGCAGGATGGTAGACAATGAGGAAGAGAAAATGGCCTTCTGGTGTAGGTATGGACTATATGAATACACGGTCATGCCGTTTGAGTTATGTAACCCTCCGGCAACCTTCCAAAGCATGATAAATGAGCTCTTCTGGGACCTCATAGATAAAGCAGTCACTGCATGCATGGGTGACTTCCTGATCTACTCCAAAACTATGGAGAAGTATGTAGCAAGAGTGAGGCGCATGATGGGGAAATTGTGGAAAGCCAGATTATGTGCTAGTATGAAGAAGTTCAGTTTCCACCAGCGGGAAGTTCAATTCCTGGGATAAACGATCTCTGACATGGGGATCTCTATGTTGTTGGAGAAGGTACAAACAACTAGTGATTGGGCACCTCTGACATGCGTTGTCGAAGTTGAACAGGTTGTGGGCTTTGCCAACTTCTATCGTCAGTTCCTGGCAGATTTTCGCAAGATAGCAAAACCTCTAACAGACTTGACCAAGAAGAATGTCCGATGGGAATGGATACCTGCTTGGATGCAGCTCTTCCACTATTTGAAGAGGCTGTTGAGTCCAAACACCGCCTACCACATTTTGACGCTTAACGGCCAATCTGGCTAGAAACTGGCGGTAGTGACTTTCTATTAGGCGTCGTCCTCTTCCAGTTCTGTGGGGATCAGAGCTGGCATCTAGTGGCTTATCATAGTTGGAAGGTTCACTCCGCTGACATTAATTGTGATATCCATGACAAGGAAATGACTGCAATCGTAGTGGTATTCCAGGAATGGGATCATCTGTTATACTCGGTAATGGATCGGTTGGTGATCTTTATAGATTATTAGAATTTGGAGTACTTTAATAGTACCAAGGTCCTCAACCAGAGGCAGCACCGCAGGACTGAGTTCCTGCCAGCATTTAACTCCCCGGTGGTTTACCGAAAAGGGCAGTTGAATGAGAAGTCAGATGCTTTGTCATGGCATAGGGACTACCGCCCTAAAGTGGGGAGTCATTTTCCGCCACAGTCGTTTTGTCGCCCCAGACAGTGGGTTGGGAGCCAGGAACGGGACACCTTGCAACCACAGTTGTTAAAGGTGTGCCAAGGATTTTGCCTCTAGTTTTCCATTTTGGATGGACTGCAGGTAGCGATAAATAAAGACTAGGCGTATGCAGGAATCCAGAGGCCAATGACTCCTGGTGGCAAAGAGGTTAAGCAACAGTTCATGACTGAAAAGGGGTTACTTTTGTCACAGAAGTGGGGGTATGTTCCCAGGGGTCTGAATCTGAAGCAGACAATCATGGAGGCTGAACCTGACTCCCAAATGGGGGGACACTGTGGGACTCATACAACCATTGGCCAGGTTAGGGCTAACTGCTATTGGCCTAAGATGGATGCACACAGCCCCGACTGTGTGTGAACAGGTGATGTATGCCGTAGAAATAAGTCCATCAGGTACTACAAGTTTCCTCTGCTGGAACCTATTGATGGTTCTATGCAGCCTTGGATAATGATCTTAATGGACTTCCTTGTAGTGCTGCCAGAGTCAGAAGAGTATACGTAGACCTCAGTTATTGTGGACAGAGTCTCGGAGATGGCAGACTTCGTACCCCTGACCAGCGAGGTACTAACCAAGGGGTTTGCCTTGATATCCCTGAAGGAAGCTTCGCGCATTCATGTACCCCCAGAGCCAATCATCTGCTACCAAGGGACCCGCTTCACATGCAAGTTGTGGATGCGTCTGCTGCACTCGTTGGCTGTGAAACCTAACATTTTCCCTGCATTCCACCGTGAGACTGATGGGTAAACCAAGAGGGTTAATCAGACACGAGGGCAGTACTTGCATACCTGGTGCTCCTACCAACAGCGTGGTTGAATTTCGCTACTACCCCTGGCGAAGTATGTGTACAACTCCTTGACTTCCGAATCCACCATGTTGTCAGTGTTTGAGATCGATTATGGGTTTAACCCGCGGACAAAGTGGTCTGGTGTGGTGGCTGATAATCAGGAAATACAGCCTAGCAGTGAGCTCTTGGTTATTGAATGGGAAGGAAGCTGGCCAGAGATTCACGAAAGGATTCAATAGGCACTGGAAAGGCAATGGAAATGGTATGACAAGCAAAGACTACCATCACTGGAATATGTTACCTCAGAGGGTGTGGGTGCTCTGCGGGCAAAGAAGGCGGACGGCTTGAGGTAGAAGCGAAAGAACATCCACATGCAGCATTTGATTGAAAAGCTAGACTAGGGGATGTTTGGCCCTTTTGTAGTCAAATACCTACTGAGTACGCGAGGGTACGAACCCCACCTGCCCACCGGATGCAGCATCTACCCAGATTTCAATGTCATATTGCTCGAACCATGTCACAAGGGTCCGGGATCGGGTAGAGTCAAGGAAGTCTGTATCATGGATCTTGTAAACAGTGTGCCAAGTTACGTTATCGGAGCTCTGGTGGACAGTGGCTTGTACGGTGGAGTAAAAGCAAAGTTACCGCGGCACTTCATGCAGCACCTGGTTTCATGGGAAGACCATGGAGCTCAGGCGAATTCATGGGGGCCCTGTGAGGTGGAAGAAGAGGCAGGCTTGAGGGCGATTCTGGATTTCCACCAAAGGTATCAGTCCAAGGAAAGGGACCATAGGGCCTGGGGGAAAATAGAGTAGGGGAAATAAGAGACCGCAGCCAAGGTCTGGAACGTACCCTAGATGGGAAGGGAGTGATGTAATGAACCGGCATCCAGAAGCTATAGGAGGTGGAACCTACCCCCATGCAGGTGTCAGGGAGACGAACTGGTAGGAACCATGAGGCATGTACGTACTTGACCTATAGATGCCCGATAGCCCGGGCTCCGAGATGAACGCAGTTGGCTGGCCAGGCACATAGCTACCTGGATAAACCCATGAGCGCTGTCAGCATACTTAGGGACCTCCAAAGGGGCATTTACTCAGGTAGGTTGAGTAACTGGAGAAATATCAGAAGCGTCTATCTCCGGGGACGGAATAGACAGGGTAACAGGGGAATGTAATCCTGCCCATCGGACCAGGTTACGCTACCCCAAGGATCTGGTTACCCTGCCATGAGGCCCCGGTTACCCTGTCTAAAGTCCTGAGTTATACCACCTTGCAGTACAATATCCCTGGCGGAGTTCAGGAGAAATGATGGGAATATTTGTCACACAAAGCCATGTGTAATGCTACTATCGGTGGTTCTGGGAGATGCCATTGGGCGAGCTATGCCAATCCGAACAAGCTGTAGGTTGGGGACATTATTCCCATTATAGGCCTCCAGCCCCCTCTTGACGCCTGGACGGCATAGGCAAACAGTTGTGAAGTTGTATCCAGTCTAGCCAAGAGGGACCTTTGGAGACATGCGTGCAACAGCATATACATTACTGCTGTCCGGTCACGCATAAGCTGTTCACAGGGTGTACAAGGGAGGATAGGATGGAAGGCGGAGTTTCTTCTACAAGTTGTACAGAGTAGCAGGGACTGAAACTGACGGAGTTATCGCGGGTTAACCGTGGGGGTCCCAAAGGTTGTACTGGGTGGTGGTGAGGCCATCGCGAGAGTTTGACACCTACCAATCCCGAAAGTGCCCCAACCCTATAGGCTCCGTAAGGGAAGTGCAGCAACTGTAAAAGCATGTTTCCTACGACAGGCAAGGTGGACCCAAGGCAGTTGTCATGGGTACCGGCCATGGGACTACTCCCGGACCAGCATACCCTGCGGAAGACACATGAAGCCTGCGACTCGCGCACCGTAGATAGGTAAACTGCTCACAGTGGCTTCCGCGGTTACGCAGAAATGAATGCATATGGGAAGACTGTCCTAGATAGTCCAGTTCATCCTGTGTCTTAACTGTTAGCCATTGGCAAAACGCCGATGCAAAGAGGTTCTCACTACGGGCAGACAAATGGAAATGCGCCGCAGACATGATAACCGCATAACTTGAAGCTGGCTAGAGCATGTCAACACATACATGCCTGCAGGGTGTACCAGTAGACGTGTCGGACCACCTTTAGCAGAGACGTCTGTGCTCGAACAGTTGGAGTCAACTGATGGGGGAGTTTCTGGGTTTAAGATCAAACCACCTGAAAGTCTATGCGAAAACTTTCCTACGCCTACAATTAATCCTTGTGGGACCTTAATCGAGTAAAGTGTCCAGCTTCATGAGAGCAAGTTTTACCTCTTACTTTACTCTTACATCTGTGTAAACTATTGGCAATAAGTTTGCACTTGTTTAGTACCGTCACAACCTTCGGATCCATCTTCCTAGGGTGCTCCGGTTACAATGCGTAAGGATATAACAAGACAACGAAAAAGTAAATGGAATCGCACAATAATGTCAAAACAGAGGCTTAAGGGGATAACAAAATCAGAGTGGAACTTAAACTCCCAGGACTAGTGAAAGACCTAGGACAAGTAGCAAGCTCAGCTGGAATAGACAGACCCCGAAGTCCTCTCACACCAGGGGAATGATGATCAACAGATAACCCGTCAAAGCACGAGTGAGACAGATATCAGGATGTCGGGAGTGGCAATAGGGACAGTGGTACCACCTGTCACACTGGTGAGAATAATGCTACCACAGCTACTCGCCTTACTAGCAATGGCAGTTGTGAGTAGACCTAGTAGAGAAGAGAAATTGCACTAAAGACCAAAGAGCATAATATCTGCAAAGCACAAAGGGTGTAGTTACAAGAGTTCTGGTGCAGGATAAGTAGTACTTCAGCATCAAAGGCTGTGAACACAAGCAAGATACTACTGAGTTAGTATACATGAAATCACCATTATCCATTTGGGCTGGCCAATGGGTAATCCGCTATGTCACAGAATTGAAGAAGCCAGAATCTTAGAATTGGGAAAGATTCAAGGACGTCCTTGCTGAATGGTTGGGAGATATCAATACGAAGGTGTCGTCTAGAAAGAAGGTGTAGAACATGCAATAGGGAAAGAAGAATCTGATAAACTTGTAAAATAAAGTATCGTACTTCGCTACAAAGGCCCTATACAATAATAGAATACCAGGGCAGTTCCTGCTCCAGGGATATACCACACAGTTGCAAGAGGCATGGGGCAAGGTGCAAACCAAATTCACGACTGTGAGCAATTTCGCAGTATGGGTGGTAAAGGGAGAACAACGGCAGGATATGATCAGACACATTCAGCCAAGAAGGCTAATGATGAGTGAATACAAACCAACACCATGAAACAAAGATGGAAGGTTCAGGCCAGCACCACTCATAACAACCCAAGAAGGCCATGCAAGGGACCTGGACATGATAACATGAAGGCCAAACATGAGCCTATTATGACTAGAGTATAGTTAGAGAATAAAAGTCAGACTATACCTAATATGCAGAAGAAGTGGGCATATACCAGGTGATTGCAGGCTGTTATAGGATGGACAAGACTGAAACCAACAAGGGAACAAAGAGCCTATTATACCACGAAAATAGACAGCAGCTGGAACCGGACAATAACGAATAAATCTTGACAGCAAGAGCAATGAAGGGGAATGTGACAAGTGTTCCCAGCAATAGGTGGTCAGAGGGGCAGGATACCACTGAAACCCATTTCCCTTACTAACCACTACAGGATATTACCTCCGGAACACCTAGAATACAAAGCAGATTATACCGTGGTTAAAATGCTATTATACACAGAAAAGGAAATGCTAACGATATACCCAATGATTGACTCAGGAGTGACAGAGAAGTTTATTGACAAAGAAATATGAGACAAATACAGCCTCACCACTTTTCAGACAAAAGGTTCAAGGGATATACACCTAGCACATATAAGGAAAAGTGTCAGAGAGCTGATTACCTCTACGATGTGAATCTCCATAGATGTTGTTAGCTATAGTGAAATGGCAACCTTTCAGGTGGCCAACCTGCAGAGCCAGGAGGCAGGCCCAGGGTTAACCTCACCAAGAGAACCCAGTCCCAGAGGCGTGTGGGAAAAGAACTAGATTGTGTTCATGAATGAATATTGCGTGACTAACTGGCTACACAATTCAGTAGTAGTATACATAACCTGTCAGGAGAAGTCTTAGAAGTGATCTTAATCACAAAGTTTTCCCAGGTCCTTGGCCAGACCAAACCAAGAGTCCAGAGTAGTCAAGTAGATCAATAGATCTGAGTCAACAAGCTGGCCAAAGAGCGAAAGGTCCCTGCCAAGAATTCAGCAAAAGCGGCTGGGGACAATCTGTACACCAATGAACAACTAACAATACCTGCCTGAGAGCAAAGATAAAGGCTACAGGAATGGTTGTAAGAGTACTATCAGGCACCTATGGGCAAATTGCTCCCCACGGCACTTTATCAGTCAAGCAGAGACTTATGACCAATGCAGGAGTGATAAACTCAGATTATACAGCTGAGGAAAAGGTAGTCTTGTCAAACCTAGGTGGTAAAGAATAATTGGTGGTAAATGGTGATTGGGTCACAGAAATAATCATTTAAAGGATCAACAAAGAGTAGCTGCAAGAGTGCGAGACTTTGCCCAAAACCATGCAAGGATTGAAAGGTTTTGGAAGCACATATCAAATAAGACGGGAAGAGTAGAAATCTGTAGAAGAAATCGAGATCTGCAAAAATTGTACCATCAGGGTTCAGAAAGTCTTACCAGTAATAAGAGAATGCAGCAATTCTGCCACCATGATGGAACCAAGGCCAAGCCACATGGGCCAAATTCAACATCAGTTTAGAACTGGCATTCCAATAGCAGGGAGGCAAGGAAAACAAACTATGGCGCCAGTAGATCCTAAAGGAATATGATAAGTATTGAGAACTGTTCTAAGAAGCAGATATGATTGAAGTACCACCATATTGAAATGCGGTAGACTGGGGAAGAGAATTCAGGAAAAATACTGAATTCCTTACGAGAAGGATATACCATCTCACTGAAATGGAATTGGCGAAACTTAAGACCTATATCATATAACAACTCTAACAGGGATGGATCAGGGACTACTTTGTGGGGAAAGGATCGCCGATGCTGTCAGTAGGAAAGAAGAACGGATAATTGACAGTTTACGTTGATTACCATGCTTCCACCAAGGTGACAAAGAAAGATTGGTACCTGCTACAACCACTCTCGAAGGCTCTAGACTGGCTAGGATTAGCAAAATACCTCGCCAAGCTTGATATTGAGGAGAAATATCATAAGATTAGGATCAAACTAGGGGACCAATGGGAGACAGGCTTTGCTACACAATGTGGAATATACTAATACCCGGTTATGCGGTTCGGGCTAAGAAATACATAAACAATATTTCAGGCCACGATTAAGCGAGTATTCAGGTCATACTAGGAGGTGTTCTATATGGTCTACCTTGGCGACATACTGATAGGTTTCCAGAATATGCAATAACACCAAAGGATGTCAATACCATGATGGAAGCAATATGAAAGTCGGGAATAAAGGTGAAACCTAGCAAATGCAAGCTCCACAAACCAGAAGTGAGATATTTTGCCTTTATTATCAACCAAGAGGGAGCTCAGATGGATCCAGAAAAAACTCTGGTAATATGGAAGTGGGAAGCGCCAAAAATCTGGGGGGACATTCAATGTTCCATGGGCTCTTGAAACTTCTACTAGCACTTTATTGCCGTATTTAGCAGAACAGTAAAACCAATATACCAATCCTACAAAAAGTATATCAAATAGGACTGGGGAAGTGAGCCAGACAAGGCATTTAAGAAGGCAAAGATGAAGATAGCAAGTGTATCAATCCTTGTGGATTTCGAACCCAAAAGAAAAACAATAATGACAATGAATCTATCAAAATATATATGCCTAGCCTCACTGTAGCAAAAGTGCGAAAGTAGACAATGGAGACAAGCCACCTAAAGGTACAAAATGATGGCACCCGTGGAATACGGGTAGGACACGTATCACAAGGAGCTGTTAGCAATTGTCCAAGTTCGTAAAGACTAGAGATATTATATTCAGAATGCCAACTATCATACTAATATCCTAATCAACTCGAAGAACTGGGTACGATTCTTGATGATAAAGAAACCAAAGAACTGCCAAATATGATCGATAGAGAAGGTGAGCCAATATGAGCTCAAGATCGAATATGAACCGGGAATACAAGGAGGGAAGCTGGATGCCATTATGAGACAAGCGAAGGACTGACCGAAAGGTAACAATAATGAAAGGATTGCTAGGTGACAATTAATATTAGTCATAAAGCAGAAGTATTGCAAGGAGATAGAAGTGGTAGAAATCCAGGATGGTATAAATGGCATTATCAAGAAGATAAGCGGAAAACACCACATGATTAAGCAGATGTGACAAGCACAGGGGAAGGAAGACAAGGAAATCGAAGATGTTGCACAAGGGGTATGCAAGTGGGATTGTGACTACGTCACGTACGATAATAAGATATTGACACTACATAATGAAGAAATCTGGTAGGGTATGAAATGAAGAAACCATGATCCAGTAGCAGTATGTCATAGGGGAATGGTAAAAACTACTAACCTTGTATACCACTAATACTATTGGTCTTGTATATGAGAAATAATTAAATGATAGGTCAAAGATTGTAATGGTTGCACGTGGAAATGTGTTGTTCGATGCGCACCTTATAGACTACCAAAAGAAAGTAAAGTATTCAATAAGCTTTGGAAATCCATATCAACAGATTTGTTACAGACTAACCACTATTAGATGGTTGTAATGCCATCCTTGCGGTGGTGGATCATCTGACAGAAATAAGTTACTTTATCTCATACGGAAAGGACATAATAGTACAGCAGTTGGCTCTAATCTTCTGCCAGGATATCCCGCGACTTTACCACCTACCCAGAGCTATAATGACTAAGAGAGGGTTGCTATTCACCTCTGGAGTATGGGAAGGGATGACAGAAAAGCTCGGAATGCCAGGCAGAATAAGCAGAGCATTTTGCCTACAAAGAGGTAGTGAAACTGAAAGGGTCAATGGGGTATTGGAGCAATATTGTCATATATATATCAGCTATCAGCAGGGCAACTGGAACGGACTCCTAGTGATAGTGCAGTTTGCATGCAACCACAGGTGCCAAGAAACAAGAAAGATTACACCATTCTGTGTAAATGTAAAGACCCTGCATTCATGAGCTATGGCAGCTGGAACCTACACCCACACAGCTAGCCCATGGGTGAAGTGGTAGGAAGCGGCAGGCAAGTAAGTACTTGACCTACGGAGACCGGATGCCCCGGGCTCCGAGATGAACAGAATTTGCTGGCCGGGTACTTGGGTACCTGGGTATACTGGGAAGTGTTGTCAGTGTAGTGAGGGACCTCGGAAGGGGCAGTTGCTCAGCTAGGCCAGATAACTGGAGAAAGGTCAAAAGTGTCTATCTCCAGCAATGGGATAGAAAGGGTAACAAGGAAAGGTTATCTGGTCAACTGAACAAGGTTACCCTACCCGCAGGATCAGGTTACCCTGCCATGAGCTCGGGTTACTCTGCTCAAAGTCCTAAGGAACCCTACCTTTCAATACAAAATGCCTCCACGAGTTTGGGGAAATTGACCTGAATATTAGTTACGCGAAGCCATGCATAATACTGGAATCTGGGGTGCCAGGAGCTGCTATTCGGTGCGCTACGCAGCTCCAAAGACGCCGTAAATTGGATACAACATTCCTATCAGACCGCTCCGGCGCCCCCTTGAGGCGTACACATCATGGGCAAAGAGTTGCGCAGTTATGTGCAGTCTAGGAAAAAAGGATCTTTGTAGACCTGCGTACAACACCATCTGCGTCACTGCCATCTGGTCCACCGCCAGCTGTTCGCAAGACATATAAGGTGGCATAGGGTGGAAGGTGGAGTACCTGTTGTGAGTTGTTTGGAGCACAAAGGAGTAAAACCAGCAGAGTTAGCAGGAGTTAACCATGGGGGTCCCGAATGTAGTCCCAGGTGGTCCACAGGCGACTGGGTGAGTTTTACAGCTACCAACCCCGAAAGTCCCCAGCACCATAGGCTCTGACAGGGCAGTGCAGAGACATTCAAAGCATGATTTCTACCACAGTGAAGGTAAATCTGAGGTAGTGGTCATGGGTAGCGTCAATTGAATTACTGCAGGACTACCGTATCCTCCAGAAGACACTGGAAGTCCAAGAACCGGAAATACCAGATAGATACACTGCTCATGGTAGCTTCCAGGGTCAAGCAGAGATCAATGCACATGGGAAGAGTGTCATAGACAGTCCAGTTCATCAGGTGTCTTGACTGTTAGCCACTGGCGAGACTCCGATATGAAGAAGCTTTCACTCTGGTAGGCAAAATGGAAATGCGCTGCAGAGATGATAACCGCATAAGTTGAATGCCGCCTAGAGTGTGTCGACATATGCATACCTGTAGGGTGTGCCAGGAGACGTCTTGGACCACACTTAGCGGAGAAGGGTGCACTAGAATAGTTGGAGTAAACTCATGGGCGAGTTTCCAGTCTAAGATAACACTTCCTGCAAGTCTATGCACGAACACTCGTACTCCAACAATCCATCCTGTCGAGACCTTAATTGAGCAAAGCGTTAGGTCTAACCATATCAAGTTTTAATGTTTAATTTACTCTTACATACCTGTGAACCTTTGGCGATAAGTTTGAAGATGTGTGGTGCAGTCGCAACCTTGGGATCCATCTTCCTCGGGGTGCCCTGATTACAGTGAATTAGGGATGGAATCCTGAATACGGGTCCCGAGGTCCATTGACAAAAGGACTGATAACAAACTCCGAGGATATGGTGCCACCTCATAAATGGCTGTAAATGGGGATAGTTCTGGTGCAACCATGACAGAAAATAAACTATGATAGATACGAAAGGCCCCATCCGAATCTACAATCAGGAGATATAGTGTCGTTATGACTACAAAACCTGTGAACTATAAGAGGATTGAAGACACTGGACTATACCAAAATTGGAACATGCATGATCTTAGGAAAAGTAGGGAGTCATGCTTACAAGCTCGACCTACTGCCATGGATGGCCATATACAACACATTCCACGTCTCACAGGTTGAACTGTAATAGGGTAATATATTGCTCTCTGAAAAGACTGATGCCTAGGTGAGGACAGAGATAGATGGGAATGAGGAATATAAACTCAACGAAATCATCGACTGAAGACTGCTGTATAGAGAAGTGCAATACTGAAGCCACCCGACTGGCTACTCTTCAGGATACAATAAGACTTGATACTCTACAAAAGACTTTGAAAATGAAGAACTCATAATCTCCCGCTTCCACCAACAACACATTGACCAGCCCAGGGTGGGCAAAGACTGAAATCATGGAAACTGTGTCAACTCGCTGGAGGCTATAAGGTGTATAGGACGCACTCAGCATTGTCACCCATGATACCACCCTAATAGGCCCAGACTATAAGTAGCCTTCTGAAACCAAGGTGGACGAAAGGCAACAGGAGGTGAAGAAAGTAAGGGCACATAACGGATTGTCTGTGACTGGCTACCGCGTGATGCTTGGCCTACCTGCGAGACAAGCGAGAGGGAGGCTGGTTCCGGCGACTTTCTAGGACCCACCAAAACAACAAGCACGTCCATGTGAGGAAAGATGGCGGGAATGCTACTAAGATAGGCGCAAGACCCATAAGGTTGGAAAGATAGATAAGTAATATTCACCCCAGAATGATGGAAGTGAAAAGCCTCCCAAAAGGGGCCATTAAGGATTGTGGATATACTGTGCAGCCACGAGAGCAGGGCAGAAGGGAGAGGGGAGTGGGAACAATATGGAAATATTTTAAGAGTGAAACAGGCTGGACTGACAGATTGGTGACCTGTGGAAAATACTACATGAGACCCGGGGGGTCATGAAGAAGCAAGGAACAACTATCAGCACAAGAGGAAAAATGATTGCGAGACAACACAAAAGGGGCAATTGCGTGAGTATCACCTTCCAGGGGCTGAAGGAGAATTGGAGGCATGAAGAACTGCATGAAGAATTGTGGGGAAGAGAAGAGAAGGACTTGGAGAGAGCCCTAGTGCAATAGGTATAGCCAGATAGCACTAAGGCTAGAGGGAGAGTGGTGCCTATGTCCTAAATAGTGGCAGGGTTGGAAGACTGGTATTGCTATGGAAGGCAGAAAAAAGAATGTTTGGGGCACCATGTTAGGCGAACTAGTAAGGCAAATTGGTAAGGCTTACCAGTAAGGCAGGTTGATTAGGTTCTCATACCATGAGAGATGATAGTAGTTATAGGGCCTTGTATAACTTACACTTATGAGTAATGGATGTGTCATGATTGATTCATGCTTTTGAATGACTTGCAGTTGTGAGTCAGATGATGTAAGGACTTTTTCAGATGACTCACTTGGTGAGTCCTGGATCTCATGCATGTGCTGTACTGTAATGGATATACCCCTAGGGAGATGGATCCCAAGGATGTCACTACACTGAACAACTTCAGACTTATCACCAAAAGTTCACATCAAAGTGGCGGTAAAGTAAAGGGGCAAACTTAATATTGTTAAGCATGATGCTTCACTTAATTAAGATCTTGTGAGGATTGGTTGTTGGAGTAGGAGATCTCTTGTATAGATTTTTATGTAGTTTTATCTTATACCAGAAACTCCCCCATCAGTTTACTGTAACCATTTGAGTACACCCTTCTCCACTAAGTTTGGTCCCACACGTCTTCTTACAAACCTTTGAGGCATGTACTTGGTGATACAGTCTAGTCTGTATTTACCTCATGTGATTATTCTTTCTGTTGTATATCCCTATTTTGCCTGCTTGAGTGAAAACCTCATTGCATCGTTTCATTGCCACTGGCTAACGGTCAGGCCACCTGATAAATTGGACTATCTATGACCCGCGCCCTATGTGCATTGATGCCTACGGGATCCAGGAAGCTACCGGAAGTGGTTTCTGTATCTACTATATCTGACTCACGGACTTCAGGTGTCTTCTGCGGGTTATAGTAGTTGCGTAGTGCTATAAGGGACAGTACCTATGATCACCATCGTGGATCCATCTTGCCTGTAGTAGAAATCATGCTTTCACTACCTCTACACTGCACTTATAGAGCCTAGGGCATTGTGGACACCGGCGCATTCAAGAGGTCTAAAACTCTCTGGGTGGCCCTGGTACCAGCCAGGACTACTTTTGCAATCCCCACATTGAACGTCCATCAACTCGGCCAGTTTTACTCCCTGCTAATTCGAAAAACCTGAACTAGGCACTGCACCTTCCACCCCATGCCACCTTATATATCCTACCAACTGCTTGCTCTCGACTGGACCATCACCACACATACTATGTTGCAGCAGGTTTGTAAAGATTCCCTTTTAGTAGACTGCGTACAACTACACAATTATTTGCCCATAACGTCCTGGCTAAAGGCGCGCCCGAAGGGGTATGATAGCAATGAGGTCTCCGAATTACCCCTTCTGTGGAGCTGTATAGCTCACCCAATAGCATCTTCTGGCTCAGCAGACTCCCGTATTATCTATGGCTTTGCATGACAAACAATCTGGTCATTTCTTACAACCTCTGCAAGCGACTTTGTATTATCAGGTAGGGCAACCCAGGTTCTTAGACCCGGTAACTTGAGTGCCAAGGCCACGCAACAGGGATCCTTGGGTAGGGTAACCTACCCTGGAGGTCGGGGCAACTTTACCCTCTTACCCTGTCTATTCCTATGGCAGATATAGACTTCTCTCCCCTGCATATAGTTACCCTACCGAGTGGAGGAACTTGTCCTCGGTAAAGCCTTGAGTACTCTAACACCTCCCCACAGTGTATGCTCAAGTGACTAAGTTCCTTGCATGCTTTACTGTTCATAACGGAACCTGGACCATCTGGCTTCCGTGGGTCAAACTCTTTCTTTCTCTACCCTTCCTAGCTGTCTACCTCCAGGCAACCTGCATGGATGTAGGTTCTGCCTCCCATTTCTTATGTATGCTGGGTTGTTATATCCACTTTGCACAAATAACTATGGAAGATAACTGGACAGGTTTAGTTACAAGGTTAGAGTCGGCAGGAGGAGCCAGTATAAAAGAGGTTTCTAGGACTGCAGAGGATGAACCCCTCCTGCCATCATCTTTGTATTTCCTTACATATAACTTTAATACACTACTCTTTGCCTAGGTGGCTACATTGAATATGAACCCTTGGGAACCAGCCATCGGATAGGGGCCCTGGGTACTTAGCTATACTACTTGGAAGCAGAAGTGGAATCTTGACCATTTGAGCCTAAGGTATCATTGTCTGTGTACAAGGCACGCTGACCAGTTGGAATCGTTGTGCAACCTCTCCTCCGGACTTTAATATTTCACCTCCCTGTCTTCCTCCAAGTCTCTGAATTTGGGTTCGCAGCTCTGAAATATGACGTCCTTCACCCCTTCCCTTCTTTCTAATTAGAATTTGATCTTCTTGGGTGCAAAGAAAGTGCCCGATATCAATGGCATTGAATGCACACTCATCATTCATTACAACGATCAATCCCTGCAAATTTCACCCAGGAAGATCCTGGTTTGGATTTATATTTAATTTCTTATCCATAACTATCAACCTGGACTCCAGCGATGTCAAGAAGAGAAGAAGGACATTATTTTAGTATACAATAATATCTCTCTTGGGGCCATCATTGTATACACCTTAATTTATCTTATTCTATTGAATCCCAATCTTCATAACTACCAGGTCCCAGTCCTACTGCTGCTTGTCTTTTGAATGCTGCCAACGGTTGTTCTAGCACTAGACCTAAACACCAGATTATCTATATCTGCCCAGTATTACTTAATTACCTGAGCTAGATGATATGAATCAATATCTAAAGCATATTAGCTAGTTATATTGACACTTGTCTTTATTCGAAATACTTGGACTTACTTGGTTGTGATATTGATATGTATTAACCAACAGCTAATAATGTGCCTTTATTATTGAATACAGCATTAATTCTTTGATGTTAATCTTCATTAATGCCTTGTATATCTCAGAACTTTATTCAGAATACTTCATCAGTCATGATTCACTCGATCACTCTTCTTCCTGACTGACTGCTATCCACAACTTGTTAGGCTAGTGCTTCATGAGATCTAAGAAGACTAAGATTTGATCGCAGAAGGAGTTGCCTTTTCTGAAAGCTGGAATGTTTAGATAGGACAAAATATAATAGTACTGATAAAGATGTGGTCCCGTGATTGATTTCCTTGTACCACTAGCACCTAGTGACCTGAAATTCTTATTATCATGAATTGCTTAGTGTATTGTAGCAAGTCTTTCTGGGAAGACCAGACCACATTGGCCTGGCTTACAGGGAGGGCTATTGGGCCATGGACTGTGAGAAGAGAGTTACATCATCCATGGAATTCAGTATTTTGGTTAGATGTTCATACAGGATCTCACTTGCTGGTTAAAGTTCAGGATCTGCAATTGCCATAATCTAAAGATGATTATTCTTACTATTCTCAAGGGAGTATTATAGTCCTGTCATCTCTGGCCATTCCAGGAGTGTAAAGTACTTGGATTTATGAGTTATTCTTACCGAATGGCTAGAGGTCGCATTTGTAATGGGGGCACCTCTAGGAAGATGGATACCAGGGTTGCCACCTGACTGAACAACTTTGCACTTATCCTCAAAAGTTCACACAAAATTCAGGACTAAAGTAAAGGGTAACGTTTAGGCACATTAAGCCCGATGCTTCATTCAATTGAGGTCTCGTGAGGATTGATGGTTGCGGTGGCAGTGTTCTTGCGTAGATTTTCAAGTGGTTTTATCTTATACCAGAGCCTTCCTTATCAGTTCACTGCAATCATTGATGCACAACCATCTCCACTAAGGGTGGTCTAACAAGTTTTGTTGGAGAGCTTTCAGGCATGCTGGTGCTGACACACCCTAGTCAGTGTTTACCCCATGTTGAAACAGGGGCACCCGTAGGAAGATGGATCCCAAGCTTGCGACCGCACCTAACAACTTCAAACTTATCGCCAAAAGTTCACACAGATGTAAGAGTAAAGTAAACGGTGAAACTTAATATTGTTAAGCTGGACACTTCACTCAATTAAGGTCTCAAGAGGATTGTTCGTTGGAGTCGGAGAGTTCTCGCAGAGACTTTCAGGTAGTTTTATCTTATGCCAGAAACTCCCCCATCAGTTTACTCCAACCATTCGTGTACACCCTTCGCCGCTAAGGGTGGTCCGACATGTCTCCTGGGACACCCTTTAGGCAGGCATGTGTCAACACACTGTAGTCAGCGTTCACCTTATGCGGTCATTGCTTCTGCAGTGCATTTCCAATATGCCCGGTGGAGTAAAAACCTCTGCGCATCGGTGTCTTGCCAGTGGTTAACAGTCAAGGCACCTCATGAACTAGACTATCTATGACACTCTTCCTATATGCATTGATCTCTACCTGACTCCGGAGGCTACCGTGAGCAGTTTATCTGTTTACTATTTACGGGTCTCGGGCTTCCGGTATGTTTCGCTGGACGGGGTAGTCTGGGAGTGATCCAATGGGCACTACCCATGACCAGAACCTCAGATCTACCTTACCTGTGGTAGGTATCATGCTTTTAGTGTCTCTGCACTTCCCTTGCAGAGCCTATAGTGTTGGGAGCACGTTCGGGCTTGGTTGGTGTAAAACTCTCCCAGTCACCCCGGCACCACCTGGGACTAGCTTCGGGACCCCCACGGTTAAAACACGTTAACTCTGTCAGCTTTGGTCCGTTCTACTCCTAACAACTTGGAGGAGGTACTCCACCTTCCAACCTATGCCCCCTTGTATATCCTGCGAACAGCCTGCGGTAGACCGGATGGCAGTGACATATACGGTGTTGCCAGCATGTCGGCAAAGATTCCTCTTTGCTAGACTGCACACAACTACACAACCGTTTGCCCATAACATCCGGGCCTCAAGGCGGGGCCGGAGAGGTATGATAGGAATAGTGTCTCCAATTTACAGCTTCCTCGGAGCTACATAGCTCCCCGAACAGCATCCCCCGGAACCCCAGATTCCAGTATCATGTATGGCTTCTCATGACAAACATTGCAGTCATTTTTCCCGTACTCCCCATGGGACTTCATATTGAAAGGTAGGGTAACTCAGGCCCTTGGGCAGGGTAACCTGATCCTGAGTGTAGGGTAACCTGTCCGGTGGGCAAGACAACTTTTCCCTGTTACCTTGTCTGTCCCGTTGCCGGAGATAGACCCTTCTGACCTTTTTCCAGTTACCCAGCCTAGCTGAGCAACTGCCCCTTCAGACGCTCCTAAGTACGCTGGCACCGCTCCCGGGTGTATCCAGGTACCTAAGTCCCTGACCAGCCAATTCTGTTCGCTCTCGGAGCGCGGGCTATCGGGTCCCCGTAGGTCAAGTACTTACGTGCCTGCCGGTTTGCACCAGTTCGCCTCCAGGCTCCCTGTATGGGTACAGGTTCCGTCTGCCATAGCCCATGTATGCTGGGTTGTTACATCACTCCCCTCTGCTCCAAGGTCCGTCCCCGACCGTTAGCGTCGCCTCTGATTTCCCAGAGTCAATTCACCCAAGACCCTATGGTCCTTGGGCTTGGACGGATATCTTTGCTGGAAATCCCGAATAACCTGTAAGCCTGTCTCTTCTAGCACCTCATAGGGCTCCCATGAGTTCTCCTCAGCCCCGTAGCCTTCCCATGAAACCAGGTACTGGACAAAGCACGATGGACACTTCGCCTTCGCTCCTCCGTACCATCGGCTGTCCACAACCGTGTCGATGACGTCCCTGGGCTTGTTGACTTCAAGTTCCGCGGTGGGCCTTCCTTTATCCTAGCTCCCTCTGGACCCTCGTGACAGGGTTTGCGCAACGTGACATTGAAAACCCGGCGCATGCTCCATCCGGTGGGCAGTTGGAGTTTGCAGGCCTGGTTGCCCACCCAACGTTTGACTACGAAAGGCCCAAACATCCAGTGGTGCATCTTCTCCATTGGATGCGTAGTGCGCATATTTTTTCGGATCAACATTACACGGTCCGCTTTCCTTGCCCGCCCAGCACCCACATCCTCCAGGGTAACATACTCCGGGGATGGCAAACGTTTCTGGTCATGCCATTTCTGGTTCCTTGCGGCTGCCCATTGGATCGTGTCTCGAATCTCTGCCCAGCGTCCTTCCCATTTCATAACCAAGAGCTCACTACTAGGGTGTATTTCTTGGTTGTCAGACATAATACCCGCCCAGTTTGTCCTTGGGTTGAACCCATAGTTAATCCCAGAAGGTGACAACCTGGTGGATACTGTTGTCGAGGTGTTATACGCATACTCCGCAAGGAGTAACAGCGAAACCCAATCATCCTGTGGGTAGGAACAGTAACTACGCAAGTACTCCTCCAGTGTCTGATTAACCCTCCCGGTCTGCCCATTAGTCTCTGGGTGGAATGCAGTCGAAACATTAAGTTTCACTTGCAACCAGTGCATTAGACTCATCTAGAACTTGGATGTGAATAGGCTATCTTGGTCAGAGATGATTGACTTGGTGAGTCCATGAAGGCGCCAGACTTCCTTCAGGAATATCGAGGCAAGCTCCTTGATAGGTACCTCAGTGGTCAGGGGTATGAAATGGGCCATTTTCGAGAATCTGTCCACTATGACCCAGATCTTGGTATACCCTTCGGACTCTAGTAGCGCTACAATGAAATTCGTTGAAATCGCTGTCCACAGCCCTATAGGAACTTCAATAGGTTCCAGCAGCCCGCACTTCCTGTGCCTGATGGATTTCTTTCTTTGGCATGCATCAGATGTCCGCACATAGTCAGTGATATGCTCATCTATCGCAGGCCAATAGAAGTTAGCCCTAACCCTGCCAATGGCCTTGTAAGTCCTGAAGTGTCCCGCGATTCAGGAGTCCTGTTCTGCCTTGATTATTGTCTACTTCAGATTCTGACCCTTGAGAACATACCACCTGTTCTTGTACAGAGGTAAGCCTTTTTCCATCGGGAAATATCGGTCGACCTCTTGGTCACCGGCAGCTGTTGCCTTCCGGATTCTTAAGTAATCCTGGTCTTCGGTTATTTCTACGCGCACTTCATCCAAAAAGGAAGACCGGAGCCGAAATCCTTGGCACACCTACAACACTTGTGCTCGCAAGGTGTCCCGTTCCTGGCTCCCAACCCACTGTCCATGGCGAAAGGACGACTGTGGTAGAAAATCACTCCGCTCTTCAGGGCGGTACTCCCTACACCGCGATAAGGCATCGGCCTTCTCATTGAACCGTCCTTCTCGGCAAACCACCTTGAAGTTAAACGGTTGCTGGAACTCAGCCCAGCGGTGCCAACCTCAGTTAAGGACCTTGGTACTATTCAAGTACTCTAAATTCTTACGATGTGTATAGATCACCCACTGGTCCATTACCGAGTGTAGCAAATGATACCATTCTTTGAATGCCGCCACAATGGCCGTCATTTCCTTGTCATGGACGTCATAATTAACCTCCGCCATGTGAAACTTCCTACTATCATAGGCTACTGGATGCGGTCTCTCATCTTCACAGAAATGGGAGAGAATGGCGCCTAATGCAAAGTCACAGGCGTCGGTTTCGAGCTGGGTTGGCCGTTCAGGGTCAAAATGTGCTAGGATAGGTTTGGACGTGAACGCTTCCTTCAAATGGTTGAAGGCCTGCTCACACGCAGGTGTCCATTCCCATCGGAAATCCTTCTTTGTCAGGTCCATCAGAGGTTTCGCTATCTTGCTGAACCCCTCTATAAACCGACAGTGGAATTTAGCAAAGTCCATAAAGCTTGAAACATCGACGATGCATATTGGAGGTGTCTAATCCCTGATTGTCTGCACCCTCTCCGACGACATAGGGATCCCCATATCGGAGATCCTGTATCCGTGGAATTCAACCTCCCATTGGTGGACCCTGGACTTCTTCATGCTTACACATAGTCTAGCTTTCCACAATTTCTCCCTCTTACCCCTCACCGTTGCGATGTGCTCTTCCATAGTTTTGGAGTAGATCAGAATGTCATCCATGTACAGGATGACTCCTTCATCCATGAGATCCTGAAAGACCTCTTTTATCATGCTTTGGAAAGTTGCCAGAGCATTACACTACCTGAACGGCATGACCATGTATTCATACAGTCCATATCTGCACCGGAAGGCCATCTTCCCTTCATCACCTTCTGCCATCATCAGAAGGTAGTAGCCATTCTTTACGTTCAACCTGGTGAACAGGACGGCTTTTCCTAACTATCTTGCACTTCATTCATCAACGTTGGAGGATACTTGGTCTTCAGCGTGATTTTGTGCAGCCGTCGGTAATCTATTACCAGTCGTAATGGACCATCTGGTCTTGGCACAAAGAGGGTAGGGGCTGCTGCTGAGGAACTGGATCAGCGTAGCTTTCCCGTTCGCACTATGTCATGGAGATATTCCCGCAGTACCTTAACCCCCTTTGCCGATGACGGATAGATAGGCCCAACCGGAGGTTGAGTTCCGGGTTGCAACCCGATCATATGGTCATACGTCATGTGCTCCGGTAACGCCTCAATCCGTTCATGACTGAAGATATCCCCATAGTCCTTATCCTGGGGGAGTAGCTGAACGGTAATGTTGGCACCTTCCTGATCCGAGAATTGTACAATTCCCAATAGGTACACATTACTAGGCTCCTCAGCTAGTAACTCTTCATCGGTCATGAACACTAACTGCCCCTGCTCTGCCAGACAATTAGCCTTGCAGAAATCTGACCATCAGCTTAGTGTTCCGGTTGTCCAATGTATGTCAGAGTTATGGTCCTTCAACCAAGACATAGGTAGGTACCCATCCACCTTGGTGTCGGGCATATCTGCGACTTCAAAGAAAATCTAATAGTGGTAGTCACCTATCCTCATCTCTAATGACTTGGTATAGTGTAGACCTGACTCAGGAATGCGATTACCGCTAGCATCGCTTATCGGAACGTGTACCTTCCATCATACACATGGTGCCTGAGTCTGCTTAACCCATCCGCTACTACGCAACGGCCCAGTAGCTCCACTATCGAGCAGCGGGAGTGCCTCCGCGCTAACCTGTCTAGCTCCTATCTTCCATTCTAACTTAACCTGCAGGTGGATAGACTTAGTATGACGAGGCAAGTTCTCACGCTTCTGCCTGTGCTCTTGTCTTGTTGACTTAGTCATCTAGGCTTAGTAATTTGATTTAGTCTCTTGCCTTTCGACACAAGAGCAGCCACAACTGGTCGGTAAATGTCAAGGGATTGGGATTCGTCTTTCTATCAAGGTCTAGGGTGTTTACTATCGTGCCAGCATGATTCCGGGTACTGAACCCTCCTCAGGTAAACTTGGAAATAGTATCATTTGTTTGCTCAAACCCAGCCTGAACCAATGCCGCTTATACTAAACATAAGAATTTTTTCCCGAGGTGGGTAGAAGTCCGCGGTCGGACTGGTTACCAGCGAAGCAGACTTGCTTCCCCAATGGTGAGCGTCTCCTGGAGCAGGACCTCACCCAGCCTCAACTGAAATAATGTCCTATAACTTGCCCATCTAGCTAAGGAAATCCTGAAAGAGGTACATAGAACTAGAACCAAGGAAATAACCAGAAACCAAACAAAGGAGAGATAGACCAGCCCACCACGCATGGCCCGTAACATCTACCTGCGCACACCCACGGGGTGTAGTCAGTATCCGGGTCATTTATGCGGCAGAAGGGTACTCACCCATCTCCGAAGCCACCTCCATGGCTCATGTCCATCTATCCCTCAGGGGTCTATGGCTATGGGTTAATAAGGTTATACCTTACACGGAATGGGTTCTTACCTATTCCAATCCATCAGTATCAACGTCCATGATCTGCGGTGATGCCTGGCGGACTTCAAGCATCTTTGACGAGGAAGCCCAAGGTGGCGCTTCAATGCGCTTCAGCCACTTGTCTGGTCCTGTGGGCTCGCCTACCGGGGCTGACCGTTTCAACCCATGAGCCTCCCTGAATGCACTAACGACTGGGGACGTGGCGGTACACTTTCTCCAGAAGTGACCACTTTGTCCACACTTGGTGCACTGATTGTGCTTTCTCCGGCGTTGGATCAAAGTTGACGGGATTTCCTTATGCACTATTGCATACTCAGAAGTCACTGGCTTTGCCTGTTTCCCCGCATTGAAATTAGCAGGTTTGGCAGGCCCCTGGTTCTGTCTGCCCAAACGTTTTTCCTTCTTCTTAAACCTCCCAGAAGTCGATGACCTATCGTTCTTTCTTTCCGTTGGCTGAGACATTGGGACAGGATGGATAACCCTGTCACTGAACTGGGTGTTGTCTTCCAGCATGTGTTCAACTATCCGCAGAAGATCAAGGTAGTTGTTCCGGTCGGTTGAATAGGTCTCCTTGAGTGCCCACGCGTTTGTAACTTCCTGGCTAAGACCTGTCCATACCTTGTCTCGTACCTGTACTGGATCTGTATAGCTAAGCTTATACATGTAGTCAATCATCTTGTCCAGGTACTCATCAATGTGATGTGGCTTCATCACCAGGTCTCGCCACTTGAGAAGGGATCAGTCTCACTCCGCTTGATCAACGCCAAAACTTCGTTACAGTCTTTCCCGGAATCTTTTCCATGTTCTCAATGGGTTACTGTTGTTGACATGAAAGCCTGTACGCTTGGCTGCCCCTCTGTTGATGTGTGAGTGCAGCCCGAGCTACCATGTTCGGGCAGTATCTTCTAAGAGGGGGATCACCAGGTTTACCTTGTCCATATCGGTCAACCTGCACCCTGTAAAGTATTCGAACTTGACCTTTACCACTGTTAGGAAGCTTGCAAGTTCGGTAACCTTTCCCCTGAATGCCAGAATACCCCTTAACTTCTCCGGCTTCTTTTGCCGCTGTCCGGAGGATCGCCGCGAGGTCGATCTGCTCTGGAATTCCAAGTGTAGCTTCTTAGCACGGCGGTCCCACCATCACTTCTTCACATTACTCCAATCTTCCTTGCGAGTGCCAAGGAAGCGAGTCACATCAGGGAGAGAATCGGGATCGTCATCATCCGAACTGTCATGGTCGGAGTCCCTTGGATCTCCACCTGCTCCGGTTGCACCACCTCCAGTAGGCGCATTTCCATCTCCACCATCCCCTGCGTTTCCGCCTGGTGTCTCCCGTGGTCGATCATACCCATCAAACCGTTCCTCCTGCCCATCCTGATTCCCATCCATGTGGGGGTTAGCCCCTGATGGTACTGATGCCAGTGGTGGAACAGGGCACCACCCACTCTCCAGACTTGAGTTAGGCGTTACCTGAGTCATCTGCAGAAATACCTGCAGCTCTGGGCAGCTCAAGAGTTGCATCGGGGGACCAACATGCCTCCATGAGCCACAATACCCACATGTTGGCCATCCATCTCCTTCCTTCTACCTTCTTTGATGCCTTGCCGGGGTCCGTTGTTCCTTCCTGCACCCATATGTGTGGTAATGAATCCAGCTCATACGAGTTTCTTCCGATTTGCAGCCCGACAGGGAAAACTTATCTTGGCTGTCCGACTCGCCACTCGTGATTGTGGGGAGCAAAGAAGGAGGAGTCGGTTTCGAAGGGGCAGAGGGAATCATGGGTGCCCAAGGAACAGAGCGAGAAGGTGTCCCAGGTGCGGGGATCGGAGTCCCCCGTGATGGAGCCATGGGTACTCGCTCTTCCCGGCACCTTACCTGTTCGAAAAGTCCAGGTGATACCATGCGCAATAGTTACAACACTGTGGTAGCCGATACTGCTAGCGGGAAGGCTGTGGCAGGAAAGGTATCAGGAGCGGGTAATGAGACAGGTAAAGGTATGGGTCTTGGGGCAGCGATGTGAGGTACGTGAGTTGCAACCGAGGGTGTTGCAGGAGAGTTAATAGGAGCAGGAGTTGGCCGAGGCGTAGGGTCAGGTGTATCTGGTGCCGTAATACCCTTTGGCTTCCACGTCGTGTTCTTAATGCAACGCCCATCGGTTGGTCCAATCGCCGGACTTCCTGAATGACTGCGGGCGATCGAGCAGGGCACAGACAGAGAGCCTGTTGATGCTCTTGTGAAGGACGAGGTATAGCTGTAGCCTTCACCCTTCAGGCTTTCCCACATCCGTATACCCACGCGACTTAGGTACGCCCTCCACTGTTCATCCCGGGCTCTTATAGCCAGTTCCCTCCAGAAGTTCTCCAGCTTCGTGTGGACGAGTGGAAGTGGGGACGCCGCCTCTATCATCATTGCGTCATTCTCAGCATCAGTACTATAACCCCCTGCGAAGGACCTTTCCCGCGCTGCCATATGATCCTTCGATCCCTTCCCGTCTCTTAACATTCGCAGGTATGCCTCCTGCTGTACTTTCATCCATTCCACTCCTGCCGCAGTAATCAGTTTACTGAAGACCTGCTGCTGCTGGGCATTCCAGTTGTTTGGTTCCCGCTTCGCGTCCTCAATGGACTTCGACACCTCCCAGACGATGTAAGGGTCGACGAACTCATGGGAGAACTCGCTAAATGGTACACCTTGTGGCGGGGGAGGGAGCATGTTGTGGACGTGGGAAGAATCTTGATTGAAGGAAAAGCGCCGCAGTGCGAGAGTCTGTAATCACAAGAGCAACACATTCATTGGGTAACTGAATAGTGGTGGCTTCCGGAAGCAATGGGTGACAGTCCTATTCAATACCTCGGACATACGCCAAAACCAACAGACGAAATGTGTTGGCGGGGTTCTCGTCAAGGTCAAGGTCTGAATCTGGGTTAGATTTCATTCTAGCTCGAAGTTCGGTACCAGCCATTGCGCTTTCCACCCTGGGCTACTTGTTCTAGAAAAGGTTACTAGTATTCATGCTAGGTCAGTGCCGAAGGTCGAAAAACAATTAATCAGGGGAGGAATTAAGCGAGGAGCTCGCTTAATGATATACTGTAATGGGGGCACCCCTAGGAAGATGGATCCCCAGGTTATGACCGTACCGAACAAGTTCAAACTTATCGCCAAAAGTTCACACAGATGTAAGAGTAAAGTACGCGGTAAAACGTAATATCGTTAAGCCTGACGCTTCACTCAATTAAGGTCTCGAGAGGATTGTTTGTTGCAGTACGAGACTTCTCGCATAGACTTTCGGGTAGTTTTATCTTCAGCCAGAAACTCCCCCATGAGTTTACTCCAACCATTCGAGCACACCCTTCTCCGCTACGGGTGGTCCGACCCGTGTCCTGGCACACCCTTTGTGCATGCATGTGTCGACACACTCTAGTTGGCATTCACCTTATGCAGTTATTGTTTCTGGGGTGCATTTCCAATATCTCTGCCGGATTGAAAAGATCTACGCATCGGTGTCACGCCAGTGGCCTACAGTCAAGGCACCTCATGAACTGGACTATCTATGACACCCTTCGCATATGCACTGATCTCTACTTGACTGCGGAGGCTACAGCGAGGGGTTTCTCTGTTTGCTATTTGCGGGTCTCGGGCTTCCGGTGTCTTCCGCAGGACGCGATAGTCCGTGAGTGATCCAATGGGCGCTACCCATGACCACAACCTCGGATCTACCTTACCTGTGCCCGGAATCATGCTTTTAGTTTCTCTGCACTTCTCTTTCAAAGCCTATAGCGTCGGAAGCACGTTCGGGCTTGGTAGGTGTAAAACCCTCCTAGTTGCCCCACCACCACCCGGGACTACCTTCAGGAGCCCCACGGTTAACACCCGTTAACTGCGTCAGCTTTGGCCCGCTTTACTGCGAAAAACCTGCCGGAGGTACTCCACCTTCCACCGTATGGCCCCTTATATATCCTGCGTACAGCTTAAGGTCGACCGGAGAGCAGCGTCGTATGCGCTGTTGCATGCATGTCTGCAAAGATTCCTCTTCGCTAGACTGGACACAACTACACAACCATTTACCCATGACGTCCGGGCCTCAAGGCGGGGCCGGAGGGGTATGATAGTAATAACGCCTCCAATTTACAGCTTCCTCGAAGCTACGTAGCTTGCCCAATAGCATCCCCCGGAACCCCAGATTCCCGTATCATCCATGGCTTCGCATGACAAACATTCCCCTCATTTTTCCCGAACTCCCCATGGGACTTCGTATTGAAAGGTGCGGTAACCCAGGCCCTTGGGCAGGGTACCCCAAGCCCCATGGCAGTGTAACCTGATCCTGAGGGTAGGGTAACCTGTCTGGTGGACAAGACAACTTTTCCCTGTTACTCTGTCTATCCCGTTGCCGGAGATAGACCCTTCTGACCTTTCTCTAGTTACCTGGCCTAGCCGAGCAACTGCCCCTTCAGACGTCCCTAACTACTCTGGCACCGCTCCCAGGTGTATCCAGGTACCTAAGTCCCTGACCAGCCAATTCTGTTCATTCTCGGAGCCCCGGCCATCGGGTCCCAGTAGGTCAAGCACTTACTTGCCTGCTGGTCCCTACCAGTTGGCCTCCTGGCTCCCTGTATGGGTATAGGTTCTGTCTGCCATAGCTGATGTATGCTGGGTCGTTACACATGTTATTACCATTTTGATAGCCTATCTCTATTTTGCAGGCTTGAGTGAAAATGTCTTTGTATCAGTTCTTGGCTAGTGGCTAACGGTCGCGACACCTGATGAACTGCACTATCCATGACCAACTTCCGGTACGCATTGATCCTTAAGTGATTCCGGACTCTACACTGGGTGGTTAATATATCTCCTATTTATTGCCTATGGACTTCTGGTGTCTTTCACAAGATATGATCATCGTGTAGTGCTCCAATATGTTCTACGCACAACCACTATCTCTGAATCACCTTCCCTGTAGTCGGAATCACGGTTTTAGTGCGGCTACACTTCCCTTACAGAGCCTATAGCATTGGGGACACATTTGGGTTTACAGAGTGTAAAATTCTCCCCGTCACTCCAGCACCCCCTGGCACTACCTCTGCGAGTCCGATGGTTAACACCCATTAACTCCCCTGGTTTTGGTCCATTTTTCCTCCAAACAACTGAGGGACGGAGTCCAACCTCTACTGTATACCCAGTTGTATATCCTGTGAACAGCTTATGGTCAACTAGACAGACACAATTCCTGCTGTCCTCCAAGTAGCTCTTCAAAGATTCCGCTTTACAAGACTGTATACAACTACACAACCATTCCCCCATGATGTCCAGACCTCCAGGCGGGACCTCCAGGCAGGACAGGGATAATGTCACCAATTTACGGCTTCTTCACAGCTTCGCAGGTAGGCCAATGGCATCCCCTGGCACCCATGATTCCAGTATTATCCATGGTTTCATATGACAAACGTTGTGGTCATTTCCTCCAAACTCCCTGCGCAATTTTGTATGGCCCGGTAGTGTAACACAAATTCCTAGACAGGGTGACCCAAGTCCCTAGGCAGGGTAACTTTGATCCCCGGGTAGGGTAACCTACTCTGGAGATCAGGATAACTATACTCTACTACTTTACCTATTCCAAGAGTAGACTTTGACCTCCCTCCCATTCGCCTACCTGGTTACCTAGCCCAGGAGCGTAACCTGTCCTTGACAAATCCTTGAGTAAGCTGACATCTCCCAAGTGTGTATACTTTACTTTCCATAATGGGACTCCGCCCATGGACTTCTGTGAGTCAACTCCTTGCTTGACCTCCTGTTTCTACCAGTCTGCCTCAGGCCAGCCTGCATGGGTGTATGTTCATTCTTCCGTAGACCATGTATGCTGGGTCTTTGCATTACTCCGCTCTTGTCTATGGTCCGTCCTGGATCTTTAATGTCCGCTCTTATTTCCCTGGCTCGATTCCTCCCAGACCCCATTGTCCCTGGGTTTGGATGGCCACCTTTGCTGGAAATCCAGAATCGGCTCCAAGCCTGTCTGTTCTAGCATCTCGTCAGGCTCCCATCAGTTCTCCTTAGCCCCAGGGCCTTTCCATGAAACCAGGTACTGGACGAAAAGTGATTGAAATTTCCTCTTTGATGCAGGCTACCATGGACTGTCCACTACAGCTTCAATAACGTCACGTGACTTATTATCTATAACCTCTTGGGCAGGCATATCATGAACCCTTCCTGTCCCTGGATTCTCGATATATCATTTCTACGATGTGGCATTGCAAACTTTGTGGACGCCCCATAAGACTGGCAATTGAAGCTCCTATGCTTCCATACCCACCTGACGTTTGACCACAAAGGTGCCAGACATCTTGTGGTCCCGACTCTTTATTGGATGCTTAGTGCGGATGTTCTTTTGCTTCCAGACCACATGGTCTGCTTTCTTAGCTTGCCCAGAGGCTGCATCCTGCAGGCTAATACTGTCCGTGCAGGGCAACCTTTCCTGGTCATGCCATTTTGATTGCCTTTCCTATCCAGGTTGACTCATTTTCTGAATCCCGCTTGAGATTCCTTCCCCCTCCTTAACTAAGAGCTCACTGCTAGGGTATATCCCTTGCTTATCAGGCATTGCAAGGGACCAGTTTGTCTGCAAATTGAATCTGTAGTTGATCTCAAAGGGTGATGACCTGCCAAATTCCCATCTGGAGGTGTTGAACACATACTGCGCAAGCGGTAGTAGCGAAAGGCGATCCTCCTGTTGGTAGCAATAGTGGCTTTGGCAGTACTACTCCAGTGTCTGATTAACCATTCCAGGTTACACATCGGTCGCCAGGTAGAATGCAGTTGGAAAATTTAGCCTGACTTGCAACAAGTCCATCAGATCCATCCAGACCTTAGGTGTGAAGCAGCTATCTTGGTCATTAATCATTGGCCCTGGGAGTGCATTAAGGTCCTAAACTTCCTTCAGGAATATCAAGGGAAGCTTTTTGCTCCTACCTAACTGGTCAGGGGTATTGAATATACTGTTTTCGAAAATCTGTCCACAATGTTCCAGATCTTGGTAGACCCCTGTCACTGGGGCAGTATCCGAATATAGTCTGTTGAGATCACTGTCCAATGCGATATGGGAATGTCGATAGGTTGTAGCAGACCAAACTTCTTGTACCTGATAGACTGGTTTCTTAGGCATGCATCACAGGTTCATTTATAGTTTGTCATATGCTTATCCATCTTAGGCCAGTAGACGTTTGCCCTAACCCTACCCATGGTCTTGTAGGTCCTAAAGTGTCCTGCAATACAGGAGTCATATTCAGCCTCCATAATTGTTTGATTCAGGTTCTGACACTTGGGGACGTGCCACCTGTTTTTGTACCGGAGTAGTCCTTTATCTATCCTGAACTGTCAGTCAACCTCGTTGGCACCAGCAGTTGTTGTCTTCAGGATTCTTAAGTATTACTGATCCTGTTTTATCCCTACCCACACATAATGTAAAAAGGAACACTGTACCTGAAGACCTGGGTACACCTGTACCATCTGTGCTCACAAGATGTTGTCTTCCTGGCTCACAGCCCACTCCCTGTCTCAAAAAATAACCTTGGCTATGAATCCTTTCCCCCTGCCGGTCAGTGGTCCCTATGCCAAAACAAAACATGGGCCATCTCATTCAACCACCCTTCACAGTACCCTAGCTTGACGTTAAACAGTTGTGGGAATCCAGTCTAGCGGTACCCTCTACGCTTCCGGACTTTAGTACTATTATAGTACTGCAAATTCTCACGACCCATAATATTCACCAATCAGTATGTCGCTCAGCATACCAGATAATCCTGTTTGTTAAATGCCGCTGCAATAGTGGTCATCTCCTTGTCATGGACATCGTAATTAATCTGCACTGGGTGAAAACTGGAGCTATAATGGGCCACCAGATGCCATCTTACGTCCTCACAGAACTGTAAGAGGACAACACCGAACGCAAAGTCACTAGTACTGGTTTCCTGCCTCGTTGGCTGTTCAGGGTCAAACACTGATAGGATAGATTTGGACATAAAGGGTTCCGTCAAATGATTGCAGGCCTGCTTCCTAGCAGGTGTCTATTGCTATCTGATATCCTTCATTGCTGGGTCTGTCAGTGGTGTTGGTGTGTTGCTGAAATCCTCTATGAACTGACAACAGAAGTTGGCAAAGCCCATTATACTTTGGATGTTGATCTCACAGGTTGGAGCTGTACAATTTCTAATCGTTTACACCTGCTCCAAGAACATAGATATCCTCATATCGGATACCTTGTATCCTGGGAAGTCAACTTCCTATTGGTAGAAACTCTACTTCTTTGTGCTTACACGAAGTCTTGCTTTCTGCAATTTTTCCATCACGCGCCTCACTAGTGCCACATGTTCCTCCATCAGCGGGCAGTAGGTCAGGTTGTCATCCATGTATGCAATAAGTCTTTTATCTAGGAGATCTTGAAATAACTTCTCTATCATGCTCCCGAAAGTACCCCTGCCATTACATAACCCAAATGGTATTACCATGTATTTGCAGAGTTCCTATCTAGTGAGGAAAAACATCTTCTATTCTTCTCCTACAGCCCTTGTTAGATGGTGCTGGTCATTCTTCAATTCCATCGTGATGAACATGACGGCTTTCCCTCGCCTATCCCACACTTCATTCATCAAGGGGGGGGCTATTTACTTTTTGCGGTGATCTTCTTCAGCCCTTGGTTATCTATTACCAATCTTGATGTAGTGTCTCTCTTTGGCTGTAACCAGTACGGGTACTAGGTTGTTTTATGTTTCGTTTCACAGTATCGTTTGATACTGGTATTGTTTCATGTGCTATCGGTTGATACAGACATTGTTTTATGTTTGATTTCACGGTATCATTTGATACTTGAATTGTTTCATGTGTTATCGGTTGATACACACATTGTTTCACAATATCCCTCATACTGGAGATAAGCGATATGCGGTATTTAAAGCCCGCTGGTTTCCACGATGAAAGTGGCAGACTTTGACGGACAGTGTTCTTAATATACATGGTTGAAGGGTTACTTCTTTGATCTCCTATTACACCCCGTTCGAAGCCTCCTTTAGCAAGCAGCGCTCACTGCTTGTCGATCAAGGAGCCATCTGCTTCTATCGGACCACCACGTGACTAGGGCCTTGCCCGAACACGTTATATTTTTTTAACCTCTGCGAGTGGTTTAGAAACCTGCAGGGACCTGGTCTAGTCAACCTGTGAAAAGTCCCACAGAAAAGCTAGCGTCCGAGAGCGGTAGAACCACGGAAGGTTCGGCTCCGCCAACACGGCACAATTGAGCCACGTGAGACTCTCAGTGGGAAGCAGGTCCCACAAGGAGGCCTTACCAAGAAAAGGCAACCCAAGAAACCGACAGGGCGCAAGAGTGAATTTGTGATTGACAAAGCTGAACGTCAACTAGCGCAAGACTTGGCCAAGCAGACCTTTAGCGACGCAACTGATGAATTAGCAAAGGCAGCAACCAGCCTTCCTGGGCTATATCCCCCAAGCCCCAGTAAAGGAAAGGGACCGGTGCAACCACCGAAGAAAGACAGGAGACCTGTCGGGACACCTAAGAAGGAAGAAGATGAAGAAGACGCATCAGATCACACAGTAGTAAGACAGCCACCGGACAAATCCCCCAGCGACTCCCCAGAAAGCTCGTCAGATGAGAGCTCCAGTAAGACAGAGTCCATACACAATGTGTCCGAAGGTGAATCCGCCAGGGGAACAGGACCCAAAATTAAAGTCCTACTGCTATCCTCATTCTTGGGCGAAAAGAGCGACTTAAAACCTGAAGTATTTGACTGGTGGGTTATAACAACTTCTCAATACCTGGCCCTACACGGAGCGGAAAAAACAAAGGAAGGAAGCAGAGTGTACTTTGGAAGCTTCTGTACTGGAAAGGCAGCGGAACCATACCACCAAGCAATGAACCACTATGCGAGTGGGGACAAAATCCGTGGAACGACCCTGACAAAATACTTGGGAGAGAGATTCCAATCCTGTCAAAACAAGGAAGAACTATGCAAAAGGGTCAAGGATATCCAGCAACTAGGAAATGGCAAAACAGAAAGAATAACCTTGGCCGCGAGGGATCTCTTAATGTATCATGGGCGATTGCCAACCGGGACGGTGTCTCAGTATACGCTGCAACAAAGATTGTATGAAGCAAGGCATTCCAGACCACGCCAGGAGGTAGAACCCATGGAGGAGGAGGGTGATTCCTTTGAAAAGATAGTCAAGTGAGCGGAACTGAAGGACGCTATCCTGTATGAAACAGGAGTCGACCGAACCCACATACCACAGCAAAAGAGTAGCAAAGGATCATCACCATGGAATAATTCAAAGAAGGATCAACCATAGCGCAAGGATTCCAAGGACAAGAAGGAAAAGAAACGGAAACGACGCAAGGAAGGCACGTGTTTTGAACGCGGGAAAAAGGGGCACTATGCAAAGAAAGGCCATTTCCAAAAGGGAAAAGGAAAGGCCGCTAAGCGAGAGGCTAGCACAAACTACATGGAAGCAACCCAATATGACAAAGTGGAAATTAACTCAATGGAAATGGAAAGCCTCCGAACGCAACCAACTTTGGCAATCAGGCCCGGTGTCGCTCGGGAAGGAACGATTTACATAGAAGGCCACCCAGCAAAGGTACTATTCGATAAGTGAACAATCGGCTGCGACATAATTAGTGCCACCTTTATCTCTACCCATGGCATCTCTACGGAGCCTCTACCCCAACCAACAACAGTCAGTATGGCATTGAAACGATCCTTCTCTTCACCCTACAAGAAATGTGGACTGACCGTAGGAATCGGGAAAAAGAAATGGACAAATCAGGGGATGTTGGTAGGGAACTCGGCAAAGTACGATGCCCTGATTGAAATGCCATTCCTGAAAAGACATCATCGTCTTATCAGGTGTGGGGATACAGGAGTGGAATTTCCCGATGACTAACTATGTATGCTACGCAAACCAATGCGAGAGGAATTCCGAGCCGCTGTGTCAGATACCAATACAACAACATTGTTGGAAGAATACAGGGATCTATTTCCAGACAAGGTCCCCAAAATGCAACCCCCTGTGCGTAAGATTAGCCACCCCATTCGGCTAAAAGATTGAACCAACCTACGAAACCCACCAAGATACTCAATCCCACAAGACTACATGGAAAAACTCATGAACTGGATAAACGAGAAATTACGAAATGGAGTAATTGTACGTCAGGAGGTTCCTGGAGGGGCACCTATGTTTGTACAACCCAAATGAGAGTGAAGGATCTGCCCACTAGTGGACCTGAAGGTAAGGAAAAAATAATATGATCATGGATAGTCCATCGATTCCAAACCAACAGCAGATCCTTAACCGAATAGGACGAGCGAAATTCAGGAGTAAGATCAACCTAAGCCATGCATAGTTCCAAACAACAGTGGACAAGGACAGTGTTAAGTTCAACTCATGCACAACCACGTTCAGAGGATTTGTAAGCAAGGTAATGCTACAAGGAGACATGAATGTACCGGCAACATTTATGCGGATAATGCAGGACCTCCTAAGCGAATATTTACAACATTTTGTATGGGTATACATTGATGATATGGTCATCTTTTCAGACACATCTGAGGAACACGCGAAACAAATACGCCAAGTAGGTGATCGACTCGGAAAAGCAAAATTCTATGCGAGCAAAAGGAAGTCAGTATCTTTTGTGGACAAGTTGAAAGTATTGGGACACATGGTGGACAAGGAGGGAATTCATGTTTCTCCGCAGAAAATATCATCCATTGCAGAAAGGGAAACACCAAAAAACAAGAAGGAATTGCAACGAGTCTTAGGAATAGTGTATTGTATGGCCCAGTTTCTCCCGTACCATGCAACGTTGACCGCGCCGCTAACCGACTTAACGCAAAACGCCGAATTCATATGGACAGCGACCCACCAGACCGTATTTGATATGGTCCGAAAGCGAATTATCGATCACCAAGTCATGCGAACAACAGCCATACGAAGCAAGGAACCAATTTGGTTGATTACAGATGCCTCAGATTTAGCAGTTGGAGCATGGGTGGGACAGGGACCCACTTATGAGATGGTGCGACCAGCCGCGTTGCATAGGAGGAAGTTCACTAATGCTTACATGAACTATGGGACCATCGATAAAAGGCCGTAGCAATAGTAGAAGCCCTTAACCAGTTTCACAATATGCTTAGTGGAAATTCCTTTACAATGGTTACCGACCACCAACCCTTGATAGACCTACGAACAGCAAAGAATCCAAGCAGAAAGCAAGTGAGATGGCGAAGTGCCTTGGGGAAATATGAGGCGAAAATAGTCTACGCACCAGGAAGTACGAACTAGTTAGCTGACACCCTTTCCCGGGTATACGAGTAGGAATCAGACTTGAACCCACTGTATGTCCACAATTATACAAAGGAATGAGATGTCATCTCGGATAACACAGTCTACGAGCAAGGATCAAACATAAGGGAGCCCACGTATGAGTTCTCCCCTACTTCCCCTCCTTTCTCCTATATTGAGCACCCCAACAAGGCCCCTGTACCCCCCGAAAGCCCTTGCTCAATCACTGTAGGAAACGATTGGGGTGACCAGTGTACCCTGCGAAGTACACCACTAGAAGAACTCCAACATTGCGCATTGCACTACTTATACAGTTACATGGATCATTGCCCGTATCATTAAACTGAGATCAAATTCACGAACAACTATCCTAGACGATGGGGAAAATCAACCCCTTACCCGCTGCGTGAAGGACCAAGCCCCCGAAGTACAGAAATCGACCCGCGCCCTCTGCAGTCCGCCAAAATCAAGGACTGGGAATGGCAACAAACGAGCGGCGGAAGACCAATTAGTGCGGGAGAAGGGCGGTCCACCCTTGGCCAGCCTGTGCCCACATCGTATGCAATTTCGGCACTACTAAACCCGGAAGCCGCGGCATTCCAAATGCCGCAGCCCGAACTAATAGAGAACCTTGCAACCGAGACAATAGCGGCATTTCAAATGCCAGGGGCTGATAGCCCACCACCGGTTAGATGAGCGGAAGGCCTAGAAATCCTTACCAATGAGACAATAGCGTCAGTAATGGCCACAACAGTGACACAATATCGGCGCGGGCTATACGATATCTTGGAAGACAACGAGGAGGAAGACCTACCTGAGACAACCAGAGGAAGTGAGATAGAAGACGAACGCGACACCTTACAACCAGTCAATGAAATGATCAAACCGTTCCGAGCACACATGATAGCAGCATACCGGAAAGAACCTATTTGGAAAAAGGTCTATGAGAGTATGGACTTCACAGGAGACTTGTCCTCTTACAAGGTTGCAAACGGAATGCTATACTCAAAAACCAGATACGGGGAAGACTGCCTGTATATCCCAAAAGGTCCCGTATAGAGAAATGTGACATTAAGAGAATGTGTCATTAGTGAAATCAACAATAAAGGCCACTACAATGTTGAACGAAACTTCCAGTACGCAACGGAGTACCTATTTTGGCCTGAAATGCGGAAGGACTTCAGAGTGTATGTAACCCAGTGCCACACATGCCAGATAAATAAGGAGTCTACAAAATTGCCAGAAGGAAATGCCCAAACAAGTACCCTGCCGTGGGAAATCTGCGAATTAATAGCCATTGACTTCGTGGGCCACTTCCACAATTCATGGGGATATGAGACACTCCTGGTTGCGATGGATAGGTTTTCGGGATTCACGTGGATCATACCTACAACTAAGCAAGTAACAGCAATAACAACCTGCGAACTTCTATGGAACAAAATATGTACACCCCAAGGCTACCCGACATGTCTGGTAAGGGATGCGGACCCACGGAGTGAGTCACATGTGTGGAAACAATAGTGTCGATCGTTCGGCATTGAGCATATCAAGACGGCACCAGGCCATCATGAAACTAATGGACAAGTCGAAAGAAAATTTCGAGAATTGAAGACCGCTCTCCGAAACCTAGTCAACACGGGACAAAATAATTGGTTTGGTGCCATACCAGAGAGAGCAGGATACCTGAATGCGGGATCGTCAGAAACTCGCGGTATGTCACCGTATAAGGCCATTTTCGGAATGAATTACCCACTGCTGCCCCTAGCAAACTTCAAGAACTCCGCAGTACCCGCTGCGACAACTTGTTAAACTGGCACCAAGCAATCCGGAACGCGGCATTCAATGCGATTAAAATGGTATGATTTTGAGGCATGAGAATGGTAGCAAAACGACGCAGACACCATACACCGATAGGAAACGGTAATCTGTTACTGGTATACAGAAGTTTATGCGCAACAGAGTGGGGACGCAGCAAGAAATTGCAACCGCGCTGGTGTGGACCATTCAAGATAATCCAATAGGTTGAGTATACAGAACATTATACGCTAGAAACGGATGGCAGAATGTACAGAAACCGAGAAGCAATGTTCCATACATCCACCATGAAAAGATACCGCCCGAACGATGATATCTCCTTCCCTGCCAGGAGCCACGCAAAACCACCCCCGATCGTGGTTAACAAGAAACCGGAATGGGAAGTGGAAACCATACGAGACCACAGAAGACGGTATGACCGTGACCAATTCCTAGTGAAATGGGTGAGGTATCTGGAAACAGAGAATAGCTGGGAACCCCTTGAAGGATTGGAAAATGCGATGCAATTGGTGAATCAATAGTGGGAAGACAACAAACTGGAGGACGAGTTACCCCCTACGATAAACCATGTGACGGTTGCGCGGAGCCCAACAGTACCAGAAATCCAACACCTGCGCCCGGACAGGGTCCAAGGAATGCAGGACGGATTCTGGTCAGTCCACTTGGAAAGCGATTTTGAAAGCAGCGAAGATGAAAATCAAGTAATGGAAGATACAGCAGCATACCTAGCCCCGCTGGCCGAGGCTGAGTACTGGAAATGGCGAAAGAAGAAAACACACCATCCAACAGGGTTACGATATCAAACTATGAGCCAGTACCTGGGAGACTGCGCCATCAGCTCATGGGACTGTTGGTGAACCGTGACATTGTCCCTAGACGATACCTTACACAGCGGCTATTCGGACATATCTGCAATGAATGCTTAGAAATAACAACAGAATCAACGGGACAAATGTGGGGAGGAACAGCGTCAGATGTTTTCCACTTCGGTAGCGGGTGCTACCTGAGGACAGAAAAATGTGATCGTTGCATGGAAACGGAAGAAACCGAAATTCAGCAGCACCCCTCTTCCCCTGAAGACCTCAGCCAGGCCGACACCTAAGGAAGGACAACACATAAGCGAGGTCACCACCGAAACATAAATACCACCCACCATCCCTCTAACATGCTGAACAAAACAGACCAAACTACCAGACCTTCAAACCTTTACCCTTTTACAAAACTTATCCTTACGCGAAAGAAACAAAATGTCAAACTACAAAGAAGTCCGCATAAAGGAACAAGACCTTATTTTGGGATACCTGCTGTACCGAGATATCATCCCAGAAAGCACATACTGGCAATGATTCTACCTTGATCACTGTGAGGATTGCGGACGAATCGATGTCAAGACGGAGGAATGGGAGGACAGGATAGTATGGGACTTTGTGGACCTGCCACACCACTGGGAGTCGGTTGCTTTGTACGCGGAGTGCCATGTGGAGAGTGTTTGGAAAGATGGTTGGAAGGTGCGGAATGGATGTTGCAGGATGACATGAGATTGTTCCAGGATAGCGAGAACAAGGAGGATGGGTGATAAGTGGACTTTCAGGAGAGTAGCGTATTTACTGGCTATTAGGATTTTATTAAGTTGTTTTATTTGGTGAAATAGTGATTTTATTTTGGCAGTGTAACTGGTACGCGTACTAGGTTGTTTTATGTTTGGTTTCACCGTATCATTTGATACTGGTATTGTTTCGTGTACTATCGGTTGATGCAGACATTGTTTTGTGCTTGGTTTCATGGTATTGTTTGATACTTGAATTGTTTCGTGTGTTATCGGTTGATACACACCTTGTTTTGCAATATCGCTCATACTGGAGATAAGCGATATAGTGTATTTAAAGACCCTTATTTCTGCAATGAAAACAGCAGACTTCGCCTGACAGTATTCTTAATATACTTGGTTGAACGGTTACTTCTTTGATTTCCTATTACATCCCGTTCGAAGCCTCCTTTAGCCAGCAGCGCTCACTTCTTGTTGATCCAGAAGCCATCTGCTCCTATTGTACTACCACGTGACTAGGGCCTAGCCCAAACATGTACCATTGGCAGAAAGAGGATAGGGGCTGCTACCAAGCAACTGGATTGCTCTGGCTTTCCAGTACGTAACATCTTGTTGGAATATTTCCAGAGTGCCTTAAGCTCCTGTTCCCATACACAATAGATTGGTCAGAAGGGAGGTTGGGTTCTCAGCTGCAACCCGATTGTGGGCTCAGATTCCCAGTGCTCTGGTCGAGCCTCCATCCAAGGTTGATTGATGATATCCCTATAGTCTTTGCACTCTAGAGCTAGCTAGAGCATAATGTCTGCACCTTCTTTGTCTGAGAATTGTACAATTCCCAACAGGTACACCTTACCAGGGTCTTCCTCTATTACCTCTTTGTCGGCCATGAATACTTACAGCCCCTGCTCTGCTAGGCAAGTGGCCTTGCAGAAATCTGTGTACCAGGTTAGTGATCCTGTTTTCAAATATATGTCAGGGTTGTAGGCCTTCAGCCCTGACATAGGTAGGTTCCTATCAACCTTTGTGTTGTGGATATCCACAACCTCAAAGTCCACCTCATTCTGGTGGTTGCCCATTCTCATATCCAATAACTTGGTATACTGCAGGCCTCACTCAGGAACCTGATTACCACTTGAGTTGCTAATTGGGACGTGTATCTTTCGCCATAGGCAAGGTGCCTGAGTGTGTTAGACAGATTGGCTACTAAGTACCGGCCCAGTAGCTCCACGATCAATGAGCATGAGTACTTCCCCACATACCTCTCTAGCTCCGATCCTCTAGTCTCCCTTCGCTCATAAGTAAATAGACTGGATATGACGAGACAAGTTGTCACGTTTCTGCCTCTTCACTTCTCTTAGGCACTTAGTTATCTTGGCTTAATAACTTTGGTCACTTGCCCTTCGACACAAGAGTAGCCACAATGGGTCAGTAAACATTTAAGATATTGGAGCTCCCTTCATCCCAATTGCTGGTGCGCTTACTACCATGCCCACATTATTTTGGGTACTAAACCCTCCCGAGGTAAACTTGGATATAACCACGTTTATTTGATCAAGACCTGCCTCAACCAGTTCCTCTCGCACTAAAGACAATCAATTTTGCAAGGTTGGTAGAGGTCATCCATTGGACCAGTTCCAAGTAAAGCATGATTGTGATTCCCCAATCTCCAGCATCTCCTCTTCACGAGATCACACCTCGCCTCAACTAAAACAATGGTCTAAAACCTACCTATCCAGCTCAGGAAATCTTGAACGAAACGCTTGTAACTAGAACAATGGAAACAACCTGCAACCCAAGACAGGAAAGATAAACCAGCCAACCACACATGGCCTGCAACATCTATCTGCTAGCATCCCCTGAGTGTAGTCAGTACCATGCTCATGTGTGCAGTGGAGGGGCAGTTACACAATCCGCAAATGCTTCCTGGGTACATTCTATCTATTCCTCCGCAGTCTATAGATATGGGTCAGTAAGCTTATATCTTAACGATAACGGATTCGTACAAATTTGGGGACGTCACTATGAACATCCATGATCTGTAGTGATTCCTGTCGGACTTCAAGTATCTTGGACCAGGAGGTAGCAGCGGCACTTCATTATGCTGGAGTCGCTTGTCCATACCCAAACTCTCGCTTGCTGAGACTGACCATTTCAACCCATGAGCCGGTTTGGAGGGATGAAACACGAGAGACACAGGAGTACACCCTCTCCAGAAGTGACTGGTTTGTCTGCACTTGGTACACTCGTTCCGCATTCTCCACCATTGGGTCAATAGCGGCGAGATTTCCTTAGATACCTTTGAACATACACTAGTCACTAGCTTGTCCTGTTTCCACTGACTAAAATTAATATTTACGGGTTTGGCAGATCTCCGGTTCTGTCTTCCCCGACCTTTCTCCTTGATTTTAAACCTTCTCAAAGTCGTTGACATTTCCTCCTTCTTGTCTGGTGCCTGACACCATTGAACGGGGTGAACAGCCCGATCAGTCCACTGGTTGGTCTCTTTCAAGGTAAGTTTGACCTTTCAAATAAGGCTATGGTACCCATTCTGGTCAGTTGGCTAGGGCTCCTTAGGTGCCGACGCAATCTGAACCTTGTGCATAATACCCAACCATTCCTTATCTTGCACCAGCACTCTACCTGTATGGCTGAGGTTGTACATGTAGTCAATCATTATATCCAGGCACGCGTAATATGATAAGGCTTTACCACAAGGTCTCAGTGCTAGAGAAGGGATCCCTCTTGTTCTCCTTAGTTACCGCGGAAGCTTCATTCCGGCCATTTCCCGAATCCTTTCTCGGTTTGCAACTGGTCCCTGTCATTTATAAGAATACCAGTGGACTTGGCTGCTTTGTTGTTCATGTGTCCATGCAACCCCAGGTACCATGCTCTAGTAGAGACTTCAAGAAGGGAGATCACTGGATTTACCTGATCCATACCAGTTACCTTGTAATCCGGAAAGTATTTAAACGTGATCTCCACCAAGGTTAAGAAGCTTACAAGGTCCTTAACAATACCCTTAAAACAAGACGTACCACTCAGCCTTTCCGACTCCTGGTACCAGTGCTTTCGCACAGACCTGGAAGCTACGCCGCTACCCTACAGAGGTCTTGATGGCATCATGGCCCAGTAGTTGAAGTGTCCCTTCCTTCCGTTACCCCCCTTGTCTCACTGAGCCCCCTCCGGAAGGGATTAGGTCTAGCCAGGAGTCGCTATCATCACTGTTATCACTGTTATTATGATCAGAGTCACCAGGATTACCTCGGGCCAGAGTCATGCCATTCCCAGGTAGTTGATTTCCTCTGGCACCACTGGCAAGAATCCCACCTTGGACTTGACCTGGCCGATCATATCTCTCGGACTGTTGCTCCGATTCTCCCTGGCTGCAACCTGGGACAGGATCAGGTGCTGGGGTATAGGTGGCAAACGGATGGTAGGCAGCTGACGACAGCACGGCAGTGTCTGTATTGGTACTGCTTGACCATCTGAAGGAACTTCCCTAGTTCGACACAAGCATTTGGCCTTATTGGAGGTCCCATATGCTTCTGCGACTTATATTACCTGCATGTCAGCCTACGACGTCTTTCTCTACCAGGCTAATATACCACTAGTGCCCTAGCCTCCTTAGTGCATCCCTATGTATTCTACTGTATCAAGCCTATCTACATTTCTGCGCGCTTACAGCCCAAAAGAAACTAGTCTGTTTCCCCACCAGCGTTACTACGCGATATGGTCGAAAGCCCAATCGGTGTACCAGACTTTGATGGGGCAGTAAGGACAATCTCAGCACATGGCTTACTGTGGGATAGTATTCGCTAGACTGGGATAGGGGCACTGAGCCCAAGTGATCTAGGATTCAGATCCCACAATACTCAGTGGTGGTTGATTACTATATCGGAAAACAACGAAGAACAGGATCTCAAAGGGAGTATTGCAGGACCAGGCGGAAACGGCAGTAGCTTCAGTAGAGGTATCAGGGCCAGTAGTCGAGGATGGGCAGGGAGCGGAGTGGATGCAGGTATTGGGACAGGGATTGATGTTCACCTCGGTACAGTAATTGGTACTACTAGTATTCAATGCAATGCTAGATTCGTACAGGTTGGCGTAGGCTTGGGTGTCAGACCTGGTATGTTGGGTACCCTTACCCTTTTGGGCTTAGAGAATGATTTCTTGACCTGTCTACTATAAGTGGCTGCAATGGAAGGACCACCCGACCGGCTACGAGCAATGAAGGAATGGACTGAAATCGAACCAGTAGATGCTCCCATAAAGAATGACAAATAGAGATAACTTTCGTTCCGTAGCCTGTCTGGGATTGGTGTACAGGCAGGGTTGAGCTACACTTGCTAATCCTCGTTTCGTTCCAAGCAGGCAAATTCCATTGTTAAATCATCCAGTTTCACGTGGAGGATAGAGGGCAGGAGCGTAGCCTCTCTCACCAGCGCAATATTCTCCGTATTATTGTCCTACCATTCCACAAATGCCTTCTCCAGGTCATTCATCCAGTTTCTAAATGCGTTTTGATTCTTTCCCCTGGTGGGGAAGGACTAATGCCCCACCTTTCTCCATTCCACCATGGTGGTAATAATGTACTGCTTAAGAACCTTTGATTGCTGGTGATTCCAAGATATTATTTCCTTCCATACCTAGGAAACTGAAGAGGCAACCTCCGGAACAATGTATTGTTTGACCAACTCAGGTGTGAGTTCGCAGAGGTGCATGCCTCCTGGGGGTGAAGAGAGCATATTGTGCGCAGGGTAGGAATCATGGAAGAATGAGAGAGCCTCAGCACAGGGGTGTATAAGCACTGGGTCAATATAATAATTAGGGATTGAGATAGGTGCTGCCTCACTCAACTGTGCTTGTCCTTGGAATCCAATGCCATGGACATCTAGGAAGACCATGGCTCAAAAGGTGGGAGCTCCAGCTGGGTCAGAGTGGGTCCTTAAAGTCAGGTCGGAATCGTAGTCAGGGTCCACTTGTGTTCAAGGTTGAGTACTGGCCTTTGTACATTTCACCCCGGGCTACTAGCTCCAGATATGGTTTCCAGGATTCACCGAAGGTTAGTGCTAAGGGTTGATAAAGGATTAATAAGGACAGGAGTTAAGCAAGGAGGTCACTTAACAATATGCTGTAACCGGGGCAACTCTAGGAAGATGGATCCCAAGGTTACAAGTATCCCGAAAAACTTTAAACTTATTGCCAAAGGTTCGCACCAATGTAGAAGTAAAGTAAGTGGTAAAACTTAATATTTTTAAACCTGACGCTTCACTCAATTGAGGTCTAGGGAGGATTGATGGTTGGAGTAGGAGAGTGCTGAGACAGATTTTCAAGTGGTTTTATCTTATGCTAGAAACTCTGCCATTGATTTACTCCAACCACCCGGGGACGTTAGTCACCACTAATAGTAGTCCGACACATTCCCTTGCAAACCTTTCATCCATGCATGTATCCCCACACTGTAGTCAGCCTTCACCTCTTGCACTTATTATTTCCACCCTGCATCTCTATTTTGCCCACCGGAGTGAAAACCTCTTCACACCCGTGCCTTGCCAGTGGCTAACAGTCAAGTCACCTGATAAATCAGACTATTTATCACACTCTTCCCATATGCATTGATCCCTCTGTAATTCCCACACCCAGTATGTGCGGTTTGTCTATTTATTATTTATGACTCATAGAGTTCCACCAGCATCTGTGGGATATAGTAGTCATGCTGTACTCCTATGGGCACTAACTCTGACCACTATCTCAGATCCACCTTACCTGGGGTAGGAATCATCCCTATACTACTTCTACATTTCCTTTGCAGAGCCTACAGCATGGGGGACATACTTGGGTTTAATCAGTATGAAACACATCCCGGCAGTCAGGCACCACCCAGGACTACCTTCTGGGCCCAGACAGTGAACACCCATTAACTCCACCAGTTTTGGTCCATCACACTCTGCAGAATTTGCAGGATGTGCCCCTTGTTCCACCCTCTGCTATCTGGTATATCCCGCGAACGGCTTGCGGTCAACCTGACGGCCACAACGCATAGTGTGTTGCAAGTAGGTCTACCAAGATTCCCTTCTGCTAGACTGCGCACAACCCCATAACCATTTGCCCATGATGTCTGGGCCATGAGCTAGGGCTGGAGGGGCATGATAGAAATAATGTCTCCCATTTACACCTTCCTCAGAGCTGCGTAGCTCCTCAACAGTATCCTCCATAATCCAGGTTCCAGTATTATATGTAGCTTCATATGAGAAACATTACAGTCATTTCCACCGAACTCCCGGAGTGACATCGTACTGCCAGGTCGCATAACCCAGGTTCTCAGACTGGGTAACCCAAGTCTCCAGGCAGGATAATAGTGATCCCTGAGTAGGGTAACCTGCTCTGGAGATGAGAGTAACCTGACCCTTTTCCGTGGTCTATTCCTATAGTCAAGATGGACTTCTCTCCCCTTCACCGGCCGGGTTACCCACCCCCACAGAGTAACTTGTCCTTGGCAAATCATTGTGTACACTAACATGTGCCAAGTGAGAATGCTTTACTGATTACAATGGAACCCTGACTATCAGGCTTCCGTGATTCCAACCCTTACTTGCCCTCCTGTCCCTACTGTTCTTCCTCAGGGCAGCCTGTACGGGTCTAGGTTTAGTCTGCCATAGCTCTTGCATTCTGTGTTGTTAGAACAAGCAGCTGACTCATGGAACTGCGTCGGTCCAAGTTGTGTTATACGCAATAAAGCAGATAAAGTACAGCAACCTTTCGGCATACAACTTAGGAGGCATGAGTGTACTTAAGTATTTGTCAAGAACAAGTTATCCTGCTGGGCTGGGTAACTGGGTGCAGCAGAGAGAAGTCTATCTCCGCCATTGGAATAGGTAGGGTAATAGGGTAAATTTACCCAGACCTGCAGACTAGGTTACCCTGCCCAGGGATCACAGTTGCCCTACCCTGGGACTTGGGTTACCCTGTCCAGGAACATGGATTACCCTACCTGGCAAGTTGAAGTCGCTCGTAGAGTGTGGCGTATATGACCAGAATCTTGGTTGGGCTAAGCAATACAAAAGTCGGGACTTTGGGGTTCAGGAAGATACCGTTGGGCGAGCTGTGCAGCTACAAACAAGTTGCAAATTGGACACATTACTTCTACCATGGCCCTCCAGTTTCCGTCTGAGGCCAGGATATCCTAGGCAAATGGGTGTGTAGTTGTGCAAAGTCTGGCAAAAGGGAATCATGGTGGACTTGCTTGAAACAGCATATGTGTTGTGCCTGTCCAATCGACTATAGGCTGTTCGGAGAACATATAACGCGGCATAGGGTGGGAGCTGGAGTACCTTCTGCAAGTTTTTCACAATATAATGGACCCAAACTGATGGCGTCAAGGGGATTCAACTATGGGGGTCCTGAAGATCATCCAGGATGGTACCCGGACAACAGTGAGAGTTTTACACCGGTTAAACCCGAACATGTCTGCAATGGTATAGGCTTTGTAAGCGAAGTGTAGAGGCACTGAAAGCATAATTCCCACTACAGGTAAGATAGATCCCACATAGTAGTCGTAGGTAGTATCCATTGGAGGACTACACGATCACCATATCCTGCTACAGATATCGGAAGTCCATGAATCATAACTAGCAGCTAGATAAACCACTCCAGGTAGCTTTTGGGGACCATGCAGACATCAATGCCTATAGGAAGGAGGTTATGGATAGTCCAGTTTATCAGGTGTCTTGACTCTTGGCCACTGGCAAGGCACCAATACAAAGAAGCTTTTACTTCGGTGGGCAAAATAGGGATGAACTGCAGAAAGGATCACCACATAAGGTGAAAACCATCTAGAGTCTGTCAACACATGCATGCCTGGAAGGTATGTAAGGAGACCTGTTGCACCACCCTCAGTGAAGAAGTGTGTGCTCGAATACTTGCAGTAAACTAATGGGAGAGCTCCTGGCATAAGACAAAACTACTGGAAGATTGATGCATGAATCCTCCTACTCCAATAATCAATCATCTTGAGACCTTAAATGAGTGCAGCATCAGGCTTAATGATATTAAGTTTTACTGTTTACTTTACTCTTACATTTGAGTAAACTTTTGGCGCTTAGTTTGAAGTTGTTCGGTACAGTTGCAACCTTAGAATCCATCCCCTTACTGGTACTTCTGTTGTATTAGGAGACTAGAAAAATGACAAATTTTAATATAAAAATGGCAAATCACTAGGACTTTTGTTTAGTCACTTTATGATTTAGCTCTGCCTCTCAACAAGTAACTAGTAGAAGTTAAACATTAAACTAACCAAGCCTTAATTCTACTGGATTCATTATATTCCAAGTCAAAACCTGTGAGATTTCTTATACCTAACTTATTTTCTGAAGGATTTGACTCTGAACTCTCACAGCTATTGATATTCAAAATCAATTGAGAATTCATTATTGTTTCCGTGTTTTGTTCATGGTTCTCTGTTAGTACTTCTAGCAACTTAAAGTAACAGTTACTTGTTTTCAGTATAATGTATAGTTTATTTAAACTCTCAACTTCATAGAGGATACAGGGTTCACAAATAATTAAAACTTAACTGAAACTGATTTTCAGATGTAGTAATGTTCCACAACTTAATTAATAACATTGTATTACATCTACAATCTATTATTATATCTTGTAAAAATGCATTGCTTTCACTACTTTGTTACTTTCCTAGTTTAGGGTTCACCTTTTTACTTCTGTTTTATACTATTTATTTTGTACCTAACTTTTATGGAAAAAATGCAACAACTTTAATTCAAAAAACTACCAGATATGGTTCTCTAATTGACACTAGATTTGGTATTACACATACTGTAGAAGTATGAAATATTTTTAGTGCTAAAAATATAGGTTCTTCAGTTTTTCCCCTTTTTTGATTTGAAGGATACAATTTATAGTATAGAAGGCTGACAAACATTTTTTTTGAGCTTATAAAAATGTGCCTCACATATTTGTAAAGTTTACTATATAAGAAAAATAATTTTTTTTTTCTACCAGGTACCCATATATGGCTTTCAATAAAAATATATTCATATACCACTATATTAAACTTATTGAGTTAAGACCGATAGGCCTTGGTAGTGTATACAAAGCTGATGGATAAACTAACATAAAAGAGAGAGTGTTGTAAATGAGAAATTCCACTGTAATTCTAGGAAGCAGCTTCATGTGTTTGATGACAAAGAAGATAGATATATATCTCAAAGAACCACTAGATGATAGAGCAAACCTATTTAGTAGTTGAGGGATGGTACTGATATAAGTTGCCTTTCTTAAAGGTTTTCATATAATACTAGCACTCAAGAGGAAGATGGATTGCTATATTATAACTAAACAGAAAACGTCAAGATCAAGAAGTATAATACCAACAACAATAGATTCTCCATCTCTATAACAACTCCATTTATTGAAATTTATTTTCTGATCAGAAATGTCTCAATATGAGAGTCACTATGACCGCTTTCTCCTGTCTGCACCCCTTCTACTAAAGGCATATAAGTATCACTTTTTATCTTTTTGGATCTCTGACCTTATGACCAGACATCTTTACACCACTACCTGGAGATTAATACTACTGTAGCCTCTTATTTCCCTCGGGATGTGTCTAATGCTGGGAGAATACTTTTCGACCTGCTTTTTGCCATCTTGCTCAGTACCTAGTATGGTCAACAGAACTATTTCTCTACAGCAGATAGATGGAAACACAGTTCGTAGTAAGGGGCCACAGCTAGCAGGCTAGTATAGTCAAGTGTCCCATCGTTTTTGGTTATTACAAGTGGCTATATGTGTCTGATACATGATTTGGAAAGCTTTTTGTGTAATGACCTAGTATAGATAAGCTATGCCAGCCAGAACCTGTATCCAGGCAGTTAGCCAGAAGGCGAACTGGTAGAGACTGCCAGGCAAGTAAGCACTTGACCTCCGTAGACCAGATGGCCTGGGCTCGAAGATAAACAGAAATAACTGGCAAGGTAGTTGGTTTCTTGGCTACACCTTGGAGTGGTGTCAGCGTACTTAAAGACATCTCAAGGGGTAACCACTCTGCTAAGCCAGGTAACTGGAGAAAGGTCAGAAGTGTCTATCTCGCGAGATGGAATAGACAAGGGTAATAGGGTAAAGATATCAGGTCCACCAGAGAAGGTTACCCTACCCTCAGGGTCAGGTTACCCTGCCATAGGGCTTAGGTCACCATGCCCAAAGTCCTGGGATACCTGACCTTTCAACATGAAAGCTCTCCCGGAGTTCGGGAAAAGTGACCGCAATGCTGGTCATGCGAAGCCCCTCATAATAGACGAATCTGTGGTTCCTGGAGACACTATTGGGCGAGCTATACAGCTCCGAGGAAGCTGTAAATTGGAGACATTGTTTCTATTATGCCCTTCCGGCCCCGCCTTGAGACCCGGATGTCATGGACAAATGGTTACATAGTTGAGTGCAATCTAGTAAAGAGAAATCTTTATCGACCTGCTTGCAATACCATATACATTGCTGCTGTCCAGGCGACCATAGGCTGTTTGCAGGGTATATAAGGTAGGATAGGGCGGAAGGTGGAGTGCCACCTCCAAGTTGTGTGGAGGACAATGGAGTAAAACCAGCGCAGTTAGCGGGAGTTAACCATGGGGGTCTGGAACGTAGTCCCAGGTAGTGCCAGGGTGACTGGAAGAGTTTCACAGCTATCCAGCCCAAACGTGTCCCCAAGGCCATACGCTCTGAAACGGAAGTGCAGAGACACTAACAGCATGATTTCTACCCCAGGTACGGTGGATCCGATAGAGTCGTTATGGCTAGCACCCATTGGATTACTCCGAGACCACCGCATCCTGCTGAAGACAGCGGAAGCCTGAGAATCATAAATAGTAGGTAGATAAACCGCTCATGGTAGCTTCAGGTGTCATGTAGAGATCAATGCATATGGGAAGCGTGTTATAGATAGTCCAGTCTATCCGCTTTCTTGACTGTTAGCCACTGGCAAGGCACCAATGTGAACCGGTTTTCACTCCAGTACACGAAATGAAAATGCGTCGCAAAACCCATAACAGTATAGGGTGAATGCCAACTAGAGTGTGTCGACACATGCATGCCTGAAGGGTGTGCCAGGAGATGTATTGGACCACCCTTAGTGAAGAACAGTGTGCTCCAACAGTTAGAGTAAACTGATATGTGGAGTTTCTGGCATAAGATAATACTACTTGAAAGTCCATGCGAGAACTGTCCTATGCCACCAATCAATCCTCTCGTGACCTTAACTGACTGAAGCGTCAGGCTTAACGATATTAAGTTTTACCTCTACTTTACTCTTACCTCTGTGTGAACTTTTGGTGAAAAGTTTGAAGTTGTTCAGTGCAGTCATAACCTTGGGATCCATCTTCCTAGGGGTGCCTCTCTTTCAGTTTGCAAGCTGCTAGCCATCTTCTTTAACTCTTCTGGGATTGGCTGGTGCTCTACTATGCCACTTCATAACCTCAAGACCACTATTACTTCTACATAGTACTTCCACTCTCGGGCCTCGGTCCTGATATAACATGTTTGGATCTTGGTGTTAGTCATGTATAATGTAATGTGTTCGGGCCAGGCCCTAGTCACATACCGGTACGATAGGAGCAGATGGCTTCGTGATCAACACGAAGCGCGCACTGCTTGCTAAAGGAGGCTTCGAACGGGGTGTAATAGGAGATCAAAGAAGCAACCGTTCAACCAAGTATATTTAAGAATACTGTCTGTCGAAGTCTGCTGCTTCCATTGCGGGAATCCGCAGTCTTTAAATGCAGCATATCGCTTCTCTCCAGTATGAGCGATATTGCAAAATATTGTCTGCATCAACCGATAGCACACGAAACGATACAAGTATCAAACGATACTGTGAAACCAAACATAAAACCATGTGTGTATCAACCGATAGCACACGAAACACTACAAGTATCAACTGATACTGTGAAACCAAACATAAAACAATGTGTGTATCAACCGATAGCACACGAAACACTACCAGTATCAAGCGATACTGTGAAACAAAACATAAACCCCTGTTAACCCGTACCGGTTACATATAAAGTACGCTAGAAGTAGATGGCTTCTCATCCTACAAGAGACAACGGCTACTTAATCGAGGAGGCTACTAAATACTATAGTAGTATCTTAAAGAATGAACCATTCAACCAAGTATATCTGAAATACTATTAGTTGAAGTCTGCTGTTTTCATGGTATAAATCAGCTGTCCTCAAATACACAATTTGTTTATATCCTTCATAAATAATAACCAAGTCTCACATGATACTTATCAAATAAAATATAAATCATTTAAAGTATTAGGCATTACTCTTGAAATATAACAAATATCAAAATTTGATAACACTGTAAAACCAAACATAGAATGTTTAAACTAGCAAGCTCCACTACAAAATGAAACATAAAATATTTAAAGTAACTAGTAATACATTTTGAAATATAACAAGTATCAAACAATATGCTAAAACCAACAATCTTTAACCTAGTACCCATACCAGTTAATCCTTTTCTATTTCTCTTAGTATTTCAAAATTGTATATACTATTTGCTATACATTTAATATATATGAAAGCAGCAAAGAGGAATACTATAATTACCCTATTTGCTAATACATCCAACTAGGATATAGTCTCAGAAGACTATACTCTAACCCGCTTTTCTGACAAAAAGTATAACAATATTTTTACAACAGCAACTACAATACTCACCAAATATTTTCTTGACTTGAGATGCCTTATGCCCAATATAACAAATCCATGAACGATAGAGTATTACTATAGTGCATTATTGGAATTTTTCTTTTGTCTCTTTTACTATCATGTTCTATATAATTCTATTTACAAAACAGTATAATAATCAGCTTATATTTCTATTTAGTATTACTACTAAATTGTTTCTAATACTGCTTAGATTTGTTTCCCTGTATCTAGTGCCATATAAGGCTAAAACATTTTCTTTATCATGTCTATCTAATCAGGTATAATAAATGAGCACTCAGGTTCCCTGGACTTACATTGAATAGAAAAGTATAATGCAACTAAAAAGTATATATAAAAGTATCAACTAAAGAAAGAAGAAGCAACTCTAGCCAGTGCTACGAATCAAGTCTTAGAATCTGGGAAAGTGATGCTACTAATTGTAAAAGAATCTCTATCATTGGAGAGAACCAGCAGATATCATATATGAATAAGAAAACAAAGCAGATACATAAAACTGAAGCTGCTAGTAGGTATTGAATATTTATAAAGAGGGCATACAAAAAAGTAACAGGAAAACTTAAGAGAACTGATAAGGAATTTCCAAGTTCAGAATGTAAGTGATTCTGCAAATATTGATAGAATTTAGATTTGAAAAAATTAATATAATTGTTATAGACCAATGAGTTTTAAAGAAAAGCATATACAAGTTGGCCATGGTTGACAAGATCCTTACAGGTTATAAAACAAGAGATTCTGGAAATGGTATTATGAAGAGTTAGAACCAGTATCAGGCTACAGAGACAACAAATCAAAAGCAGTAGTAATGATTTCCTTTTGAACTTAAATCCGCAGTTGTATTAGTTTGTGAAACTTTAATACCAAACAGAAAAAAGGTTGAAGTTGGCAGAGCTGAATCTTGAACCAACCAATTCAATTATGCTTAGAAAGTCGGGAAAGAATATGGCTTTAACAATTGCCAGATCAGGTGGCTGGGGTATATGGATGGCAAATTAAATTATAAGAGAAGAGGTACAGTATATTGAAATAAAAAGGCTGCTAGTATCAAAGTAAGGAAAACATCCAACATTAGCAAGAGGGCTTGCAAATAAGAGTACAATGTGACTTATATATGAATATATGTTACAAGCTAGAAAAAGTAAGATAGCTATCTTGAATTCAATAATTAACAAGATAAAAATTAAGGATAATATATGAGGATATGAAATGGCAATAGACTCATCTGGGCTAGCAAAAGCAGTGACAAATTATAGGAGTAAAATATATCAAAACAATCCTTTAGAGTCACCAAAAGAGATGCCAAGAGATCCAATAGTAGTAATTTATCAAACAATCAAACAGGTACAATCCAGCAGCTCTGCAAGAGGTTAGCTTTTGAAGTGGACATGGAACTGAAAAGAAGTTAAGAAGAAGATATATAAGGATAGACAGGAGTGGAAAAATATTATAACATAGGGGAATAGTATTTTTCTATCATGCATGGCATTCTTCAAACTATACATGGAAGAATAAGGTGCAAGTCTAGAACCAATTCCACAATCTCAGGTGTAACGTGTTCAGGCCAGGCCCTAGTCGCGTCGCAGTACGTGTAACGACCCAGCATACAGGAGCTATGGTAGCCGGAACCTACACCCATACAGGTAGCCCGGAGGCGAACTGGTAGGAACCGGCAGGCAAGTAAGTACTTGACCTACGGACACCCGATGGCCCGGACTCTGAGATGAGCAGACTTAGTGGACAAGTATTTAGGTATATGGCTACGCCCAAGATTGGTGTCAGCGTACTTAGGGACCTATGAAGGGCCAATACACAGCTAGGCTGGGTAACTAGAGAAAGGCCGAGTGTGTATATC